>PKMM01025601.1:49479-79669 GCA_002933915.1 Eutrema heterophyllum | reverse complement strand
ATAAAGACTCTATAAAACGGACCTATATCATGGCCTAAAAGGGGTAAAAACCATGATATATCAGTCTACCTAAAATAAATGAAGAGAAGAAGCTCTGCGAATCGTGCTTGGTAGGGAAGCAAACACGCCAAGCATTCCCAAAGGCGTCCATGTTTAGAGCGTCTAAACCCTTGAAGCTACTACATGCAGACTTGTGTGGCCCTCTCACGCCTCCTAGCATCGCTCACAACATGTACATATTTGTTGTTATAGATGATTTCTCAAGATACATGTGGACAATCTTGATAAAAGAGAAGAGTGAAGCGTTTGAGAGGTTAAAGGTGTTTAAAAGTTTTATTGAGAAGGATATTGGGAAAGCAATAAAGACTCTAAGAACTGATAGAGGGGGCGAATTCACATCAAAAGAGTTCAATGTGTTTTGTGATGCAAGTGGCATCAAGAGACATCTCACTGCTCCTTATACACCACAACAAAACGGTGTAGTTGAAAGGAGAAATCGGACCTTGTTGGAGATGACAAGGAGTATTCTCAAGGCGATGAAGGTACCAAACTATTTATGGGGAGAAGCAATTAGGCACGCTACCTATGTGATCAATAGAGTACCAACGAGAGCACTCGAGAATAAAACTCCCTATGAATGCCTAAGAGAGGTAAAACCGAATTTGGAGCATTTGAGAGTTTTTGGTTGTCTAGCTTATGCAAAGGTGGAAGCTGCTAATCTAAGGAAACTAGATGATAAATCACTGCCACTCATTCATCTTGGGATCGAACCAGGATCCAAGGCATGTAGACTATACAATCCAACTACAAGGAGAATCATTGTTAGTAGGGATGTAGTCTTTGATGAGAAAACGAGTTGGAGATGGAATGAAACAAAAGATGGACCGAGTAGGGATCCAGGAATGTTTCAAATGAGATGGGGAAGTGTCTTAGATGCTGGAGAAGGACCTGTTGTAATCGCAAATAATCAAGGAACTGATCATGAAGTGATTGGAAACCAAGAGAATGGCGATCATGGGTCCAACGAAGAAGACCAAGAAAACGTCTATAAAGATGCTGAGCAAGGGCATGATGACGTGGAGGAAGTGGTTCAAGAGGAACAGCCTCTAAGAAGATCAACTCGTCCGGTAATCACACCGAGCTACCTCAACGACTATGTCCTTTATCAAGCTTCGGTAGAATGTGAGATACTACTGCTATCAATCAACAATGAGCCAAGAAACTTTAAGGAAGCTGAAAGTTTGAAGGAATGGAGGTTAGCTTGCAAGGAAGAAATCAATTCTATCAACAAGAACAAGACATGGAGTCTAGTTGATAAATCGAATAAGATGAAGTTATTGGACTTAAGTGGATTTTCAAGATCAAGAAAAATGCGGATGGGACAATCAACAAGTACAAGGCGAGACTTGTTGTTAAAGGATATGTACAAGAGTCTGGCGTGGACTTTGACGAAGTGTTTGCACCAGTAGCACGTATTGAGACTATACGATTGCTAATAGGGTTGGCAGCATCACATAGATGGGAGATTCATCACTTGGATGTGAAGACAGCATTCTTACATGGAGAACTAAAGAAAGATGTCTATGTAGAGCAACCTGGAGGTTTCAAGGTGAAAGGCCAAGAACACAAGGTGTATAAGCTTTCAAAGGCTTTATACGGTCTAAGACAAGCTCCAAGAGCTTGAAATACAAAGCTGGACCGAATCTTAAAGGAGATGAGATTCAAAAGGTGTTCAAAGGAAACTTCAATGTATTGCAAAGAAGATGGAGGTATGCTTCTCATTGTCGCCATCTATGTTGACGATTTATTCGTAACCGGAAGCACTCTCAAGGCTATAAACGAGTTCAAGGCTGGAATGTCATCCAAGTTTGAGATGTCAGACCTCGGGAAGCTCACTTACTATTTCGGTATTGAAGTATACCAAGGAGAAGATGGAATCGAGATTAATCAAGAAGGCTATGTTAAAAGAATCTTGAAAGAGGCAGGTTTAGAAGACTGCAACCCAACGCAGATTCCCATGATATTTGGTTTGAAAGTGTCAAAAGCTCAAGAAGAAGAAGAGATAGATCCAATGACCTACAGAAGAAACATTGGATGTTTAAGGTATCTCTTACATACTCGCTCAGACTTGGCATTCTCGGTGGGAGTTGCTAGCAGGTACATGCAGAGTCCAAGAAAATCGCATGGTGAGGTCATAAAGCAAATTTTAAGGTATCTCAAGGGAACAGTTGCCTATGGTTTGAAGTTCAAGCGTGAGACATCAAAGAAGATCATTGGATACAGTGACATCAGCCATAATATTGACCAAGACGATGGAAGAAGTACAACGGGTCACATGTTTTACTTTGGTTCTTCTTTAATCACGTGGTGCTCACAAAAGCAGAGTACAGTTGCTCTCTCTTCATGCGAAGCCGAGTTTATGGCAGCAACAGAAGCAGCAAGACAAGCAATTTGGCTTCAAGATCTTCTCAACAAGATCACAGGATGGAAGACTGAGAGAGTACTCATCAAGATAGACAACAAGTCTGCAATTGAACTCACCAAGAATCCCGTGTTTCATGGCAAGAGTAAACACATTCATAAGCGCTACCATTTCATTCGAGAATGATGAAGTGGAACATGTACCGGGAGTTGAGCAAAAGGCTGATATCTTGACAAAGGCGTTGGCAAGAATCAAGTTCCGAGATATGAGAAACCTCATTGGGGTCCAAGACCTATCGAAGCTTGAGTCGAAGCTTAAGAGGGAGATTGTTGGATAAGCTTCGAAGAAGTGCTGCCCAAGTAATTACTAACAAGTCGGTTAGGATTAGAGATGGGCTTAAAACATAAACCCACTTAGAATAGGAGATGTCTATTCTAATAGGAAAAGGAAATAGCGAGCTGTGCTAATCCTATATAAAGATCATTGTTGAGATGTAACAATAGTCGTGGCAATTGGGTGTTTAGTTTTTTGAGAGAGTTTTTCTAAACATTGAACAAGAAAGTTGTTTTATTCAAACCCTAATTGCAAAACACAAACATAAGTCATACGACAATATACTGGTCGATATTCCAGGACAGATTGGATGATGCATAAAAAGCTTATTTTGAAGCATCTGCTCACCGGTAAAATCATTTAGAAAAAAAGATATAAAAGTCTCTCACTCTAATTAATTTCTACTCTCGTTGTTTTGCTCCATTAATTTTGTTCTCGGAACTGTGCTTTTATTTTGTGTTTCTTGAAGAGAGGACATTTGTGTTTCTCCGGTCTGGTCAGAAGACCATAACATTATAATTATTATTAGGGATATTTGCTACAATAATATGAGAAATAGCTAAGATAACCTATTCAATTTTTTCATAAATTTTGGAAGACATTTCTCTATATTACCCTTAAATATATTATTTATTACATAAATATAAAGATAATAATTAAAGCTAATTAATTTTTCTATTTAATAGAAAAACGGAAAATAAATTAAAAAGGAAATGCAATCAACTTAAATAAAACAAATATTAAAAACAAATCAATGGTTTTATGGAAAAGGACAACGTAATCTTTTTAAAAAAGGAAACCTTTTTTGAAAAACCATCGTCGTTGTTTTGATAATACTTTTCTTTTCTTCATAAGCCATTTTTTATTTTTATACTAAGTCTACAAAATAACAAAAGCATCAACGATCAATTCTATTATATGTAGAGTTCTCCAAAAGCTGCCCACTTTATTATTCTCTTACAAAATTCGTAACTTCTCTTATCATTTTTTTTTTTTTTTTTTGTGTTAGGATTGATTATGTTTCTAGGTTTTCTAGATTGTGTTCCTAATATTACTTTTTTTTTGTAGATCTACTCGTTTTAAATCTTAAAAGTTAAAAGCCATGGCAAAAAAGGAACAAAATCATACCATGAGTATTTAGGATTCAAAGCTTATGGAGATTCAGGTAACTAAAAAAGTTTTAATGTAGAAGATGAAAAGCATGTAAAGTCTGCCATATTTTGGCAGTCTTTTAAGTCTACGTATTTTGATAAATTTCATAGGTAGACTTATGTAAAGTCTCCAAACACTCGGTAGACTTGCATAAAGTCCAAAAGTTTTTTGCAGACTTCAAAAGCCAATCTCGCAGACTCATATTTTGTCCACTGTCATTCGATAGACTTGCATGAAGACTGCAGGTTTTCGGTAGAATTCAATAGCCAATCCCGCACTTATGTTTAGTCTGCGCACATTCGGCAGACTTTCGTGAAGTCTACGAGTCCTAGGTAGACTTCAAAATATGATCACGTAGCCTGATTACAAGTCTGCAAACAGTTGGCAGACATTCGTGAAGTCTACAAAATTCCGGCCGATTTCAAAAAGTAATCTCGCAGACTTACTTTCGGTTTGCAGATGATTGGCATACTTGCTCGGAGTCTACGTGATTCGGACAGACTTCAAAATCCTAGCCGGCAGACTTACATTACGCCTGCATATATTAGGTAGACTTGCATAAAGTCTGCGTGTTTTTGGCGGATTCGAAAACTCTATCCGTAGACTTGTCGCAAGTCTACGAGATACTGTTTTCAAGTCTTCTTAGAATGTGCCACCTCGGATTTTGAAGTCTGTCAAAAACATGTTGACTTCACGCAAGTCTGCCAATCATCTGCAAACCGAAAGTAAGTCTGCGAGATTACTTTTTGAGGTCGGCCTGAAAAATTTTGTAGACTTCACGAATGTCTGCTGAGTATCCACAGACTTATAATCAGTCTGCGAAAATTTGATTTTGAAGTCTACCAAAAACTTGTAGACTTAGTTGCCAATTTTTTGCAGATTAAACATAAGTTTGCGGGTTTGGATATTCTAGTCTATCGAAAACTTGTAGACTTCATATGTCCGCAGACTAAATATGAGTATGCGGGATCGTAATCTAAAGTCTACCAAAAATATGTATACTTTATGCAAGTCTGCCAAATAAAAGTAAGTCCGCCGACTATTTATAAGTTCATAGAATATGATTAATGTCTGATTTGTTTTCCTATATTTTAATATCTGGCAAGAAATTGGTGAAGTTCATGAAAGAAGAGGAACATTTGATGGAACTAGTGTAGACGAAGAAAAAAGTGGTACTATTGATGGAAGTGGTGAAGATCCAGAAAAAGTGGTACTCTTGACGGAGATGGTGAAAATGAGGAAAAAAATGGTACTCTTGATGAATTTGGTGAAGACGAGGCACATAGTGGTACTCCATATGGTTGTGATGAATATGAGGTCAATAGTGGTACACTTAGAAAATGTGGTGAAGATGAGACACATAGTTCTTCCTTTGACGAACTTGATGAAAATGGACAAACTCGTGGTTCTATGGATGGTAGTTACGGATCTATTTCAGATATGTCTTGCCATGGGGATATTGAAGAGCATATGATTGATGGCCTAGAAGGCACACACAATATTTTGCAGATTCTGGAGCGTATTAGAGTAGGGCAAATATATAGTACCAAGGCGGAGTTACAACGTAAGTTGCGGCTGATCACAATTTTCCAGAACTTTGATTATACAACTTACAAGTCGACAACAACTTTGTTGGTACTTAAATGTTTTGTCGCTGGTTGTTCTTAATTGAAAGATTTGTGCATCGGCAATTAAAAAATCATCAGAGTTTAAAGTTCGGAAATACATAAACATTCATACATGTTCTCGTCATCGACAAGCTACGTCAAAGTGTATTGGAGAGTTGTATTTGAGAAAATTTGGGAAAATTGGTGTTGGAATTAGACCTATGCACATCATGGATGTCATGAAGGCTTTTATTGGTATTGGTATTGATTATTGGAAGTCATACAAAGCCTTAGTGCACGCAAGTGAGCTTGAACGACGTACATGGGACAGTGGGTATGAGGATTTGCCTATATATGTGCATAAGATTGAAGCAGCGAATCCAGGTACAATTACTAGACTTAAATGTGACGAGCAAGACAAGTTTAGGTACTTGTTCATTGCATTTGGTGCATGTGTCAGTGGTTTTCAGTTTATAAGAAATGTGGTTGTGGTAGGTGGGGCTCATTTGAAAGAAAAGTTTGAGGGTGTTTTGCTTGTAGCCGCTTCGCAGGATGGAAACAGTGAGATATTCCCCCTAGCTTTTGGGATTGTAGATTCTGAAAATAATGCTTCATGGGAATGGTTTCTAACTCAATTGCGTATAATTTGTGCCGACTAACATTAGTTGGTGATTATTTATGATAGACACAAATCCATTAGAAAAACTGTTAGGAAGGTGTTCCCACAAGCTCATCGAGGAATATGTAGCTATCATCTCCATCAAAATCTCATTATGAAGTTCAAAGAGAGTAGTACACTAAAATTGGTTAAAAAAGCGGCAAGGGTCCACATGCTTTCTGAGTTTGTTGCGCTATTTGATGAGATTCAAAGGCAAAATCCTAATATTGCAGCATATTTGGAGAAGGCTGATGTTTGTTTGTGGTCTCGCGCAAATTTTCAAGGAGATAGATATGACATAATGACAAACAACATTGCTGAGTCTATCAATAAGGTTCTTAAAGATGCCCACGAGTATCCTATTGCTTATTTTTTAAAAGAGCTCTGGAAGCTATTTTCCAAATGGTTTATGAAAGGCGGGAACAAGCTATGTCACTAGAAACATTTTTCACTCCAAGAGTCGAACGCAAACTGACATATCGATGCAATATTGGCAGTACTCTTACTGTGCATCACATAGATGCGCATCGTAGCCATGTCACTGGCGGTGCATTTGCTTGTGTTGTTGATATACAACATGTACTATTTCTATTCTTCTATTGATATTATCTCGATATTACCTTATTATTACCATCTCAGAACCTGTTGTTATTGTCTTACTAATTTGGTTTATTCGTTTTGTACTGGTAACATAGAAGTTGTACTTGCCGCGTTTACGATGTAGATAAGATACCTTATGAGCACGCTCTTGCTGTCATTGGGAAGCGACCAAATCTATCTTTGGAAACTCTAGTGTATCCTTACTACACAAAGAGTAGCTTGTACGGTGCATACGCTGAGTCAATTAATCTTGAAGATAATGAGTGGGAACCACATGCAGACTTACCAAAGAAAAAGTGTCTTCCGCCGGAGGTAAAACGTGGTGTAGGTAGGCCAAAAAAGTCAAGATACCTCTCTGCACTTAAAAAGGCGATGAACAAACAACCACCACTAAAAAAGATGAGAACAGAAAAGGTGACAACTGAACAACAAACCCACAAGCTACCTAAACAATACACATGTTCACAATGTAACATAGGAGGACATAATCGTGCCACCTGCAAAAATGTTTGATAAGCAATCATGATTTGCTTTTTTGGGAATTTTGAATTAATTTATATGAAACCAAGCTACCAGTTTTCAATTAAACGTAATCTTACTTTTTTTTCTTTCAATATTTGATTTCGTGTATGATCACCATGTCTAAGATGTATGACCATCTTGTTTTTTCTTTGAATAAACGTGATCTTGCTTTTTTTCTTTCAATATCTCGAACTTTGAGTTGATCTCACTTTGTTTATCTTGTGGTTCTTACCCTGATTTTCTTAATTCAATTTACGAACTTGTTTTCCTCAAGAGAGTGATTCGAAAATAAGATGTATTAAAACTGTCTCATGTAAAAAAGTAACAAGTATAAAAATCTTGATCTAAACACAAAAACTGTAGAAAAAAAACTGCAGAAAAATTGCAGAAAATACTGAAAAATTGCAGAAACATAACCATATTAATCAGAAACAATAACCAGAAGACTGAAACTTCAATACGGATATAATAACTCACGATCATGTACTCCAAATGGGAACGGGTTAGAAACTGTTCGTCCATGTTGCTCTGTCTCGTCAAATATCTCTGCTGCAAGCTTTTCTCTAACAATCTTTATATTTCCATCAGATATAGGCGTTGTGAAGCTAACTCCTAATGCATGACATTCAATGAATTTTATTGCATAAATACTACAATCACATGATTTCAGCATTTGAAGAATCCCTGTCCGCGGCCTTCGGATCTTATATTGTTTGACCTTCATTTTTGTACGTTCTGATGGTGGAGCTGAAACTCGAAGTAAGTGCGGTAGCATATGAGCTATTGGCTTCACCGCTTTA
Source organism: Eutrema heterophyllum (assembly GCA_002933915.1). Lineage (NCBI taxonomy): Eukaryota > Viridiplantae > Streptophyta > Magnoliopsida > Brassicales > Brassicaceae > Eutrema > Eutrema heterophyllum. The sequence continues at coordinate 71,575 of PKMM01025601.1, read as the reverse complement.
ATGATCTGCTCGTTCGTAGAATATTTCAAGCCACAGTCAAAGACTTGAATAGTGCCTTTAAGGATAGAAATATAAAGCGCTACCCAATGGTTTTTATTGACGCAAAGAACACCATAAATATCATCTACTTCAATCCTCCACTTCTTCCCGGTTTATGCAAATGCTGGTAATTTACCAGAACAATAGTCATGCGCTCCATTCGGGAAAATAGGCAGGTCATGCGCTTTTAGAAAATCGTCATAATTGTTGGTCCACATAGAGGTTAAATAAGTATCCGTGAAAGCGATTCTCCCACTTCTGAACAAAGTTGGATTCTTCATAAATCTCAGCCGCAGCAAGTTCATAGCACTATCAATATGCTGTTACAAAAATGAAATTCTAGATAAGAACAAACTTTATAAGAGATTAAAATGCTATTGAAAACATGAAGGTAAAGTACATATCGAATGTGGCAAATACCTCTTCATTTAGCTAGTCTTGTGGAGTTCGAATAACTTTTAAAAAATCTACACCATTGTTCTGGGAGCCAATTGGATATTCTCTGCATGAAAGATAACGATGATATACTAGTAAAGATCTATTTATTATCACACTAGTACCATGAGAAAAATGAAACGAATAACTTACTCGTCTAACTGCAACCAATCGTCCAAAATCTTAACTTTCAGCACATCCACTAGTGCAAATGGATCGTATCCACGTCCGATCATCGTGTTAGGCTGGTTAACTTGTTTGTTGTTGCCTACAATCGGTAGGGTACTCTGAAATGGTGTTTGTAGAGCCGATCCCGGTTTTGTCACTCTTGTGCTCTTCTCTCGTGCAATTTTAGCATGGTTGTCTACTCCCATAATCTTTAATGTCTGGCCAATTTTTTTCTGCGTAAACTTTTCTGCAATAGAGGCAGTGGGCTGAATTATCTTTATTGGCGAAGATTTTTGTGGTTGCACTTTGCGAATGTTCATCGTCGGGTATCTTGCGTCTACCGTGCTCTCTCCATCTGATTCGCCCATTTCGTCTCGTACAACATTTATTTTAGCAAAAAAATCGTCTATAGGCATGTCCTCGTCTTTCAGGTGTGGTATTTGAAAACTCTGCACATCAAAAGAGGAACACATTAATTTGCAGATACAAAATCTGCAAATAAAGTTATACATACATACTGCAAATATTTTAGACTAGCAAAACATAAACATTAATTTAGATTTACAAAGACTATATCGAACTACCTCATTAGTCTTCGACTTCTCTCTCAGTGCCATCACCTCATTTTCCAAAATATCAAACTTTGAGCGCATTTCTTCAAAGCTCTTCAGTTGTTTTCCCATATCTTCTATAACTGAGCCTCCATCGTCTCTAATTTTTTTGCTTGTTGCTCAAGTTCTATTCTCAAGTTTAGTACTTCAGTATGATCGCACAAAGCGCTTGAGACTTGTGCTTTCATTTTCTTCATGCATGTTGTCATCACCTCTAATCTGCATTTTTGTTTACCATCACTTTCTTCTTGGTCCTCTGCATCCTCTCCACTTACATCTATTGTTATGTTCTTTCCCATTTGGATGTTGTTTGATCCATACTCCACCCAAGTAACAACTCCCAAACCTCCTTCTTTACATATGGCTTTAAGAAGAGAGTCAATCTTCTCATCGACAACTCTATCACCCCAAACAACAAGTGTCACATGGTTGATAACAACATTCTTGATGTTTTTCTAGAAGTTTAAAGCAAAATAAGAATTATAATTAATTTCTCAAAATAAACTAAATCAACACCAATGCAATAAGTAACAATACACATACCTCATCAGTAACTGAGACGACATGGATATCAATATTGTTTAATCCTTTTAAACCTTTAAATTTCAGAATAGGAGGACAACCAACGTTTGATGGACGACCAATCTTTGCTCCGAGACTGGGAACAGCATTGTAAGCCCATACTTGAAGCGCTTGTACGAACCCTTCTAATGTGTACGAATTAGCATTCAAATTTACACGCTCACTGATTCAATCAGCCGCTTGAAAGCCTCTCTGCCCCAAGGATATTTTTCAAATTTGGGCAGGTCAAAAACCATACGAGCAAATGCAAAAGGAAGCTCTTTTTTATCATCCTCGCCCACGATAAAAGTTGCTAAAATAGACAAATACGTAAAACGAATTTTGTCTTCTGATGACCAAGAGGAAACGTCTTCCAAAGCCCCCCTTCAACTCTCTCTTGCAAGGGCTCTTCCTGCTTACTTTCAACATTTTCCACAATTTTTTATGTGCTTTGGTGTCTACAACATCCTCACTCTCAGGAAAAGGTGCACAATTCAAAGTCGTTATATCTTCAAACTCCGACAAAGAGAACCGAACCGGTGTATTTCCAAACAAACACCACATCTCATGCTTCTCCTTGCAAGTAAGTTGATTCACAAGAAGATGCTCGACGATCTTAGATGACCAAGTGAACTTATTGTCAACGAACCGTGTAACTACTCCTAGAGAAGAATCACGGATGTAGTTCCACACTTCTTCTCCAATAGCATTTTCAACTTCTTCTAGAAACTCAGTCTTACTATGGTAGTTGATGTTTTTTTTAGGTTTCGGCTCACAATCACGTGAATACAACCGTAATGAAAATCCTAAATCTACATTTGTTGGAATCGACTTTCTGCAAAAACATGAATCAAATAGATTAAATTCAAAACTCTATATCAACCGACCAACCAACATTAACAAAAGACTCCATGATTAACAAAACAACACTAATAAAAGGCATAAAAGAGCAAAAGGAAATGACACTTCTATTTATCGATACAAGTAAACAAAAATCAATTCAAACACAATGTTAATCAATAACAAATAGCAAAAAGGATACATTCATTATTAGTCGCTGGTGGTGGTGGGTTTAGCACCCCACCCTAGCCCAATACAAATCAAGTTCGGCCCACCAAAAAAGGCCCATCAGCGCTGACGTCAGCACCTCGTCAGCGATGACGTCACGTCTCACTCACTTGCCCACTTGTCCGGTTTTCCCGAAACTTTACCTGGATTTGGGGAAAAAGGAATCTTGATAGCTGCTGGAAGAAACCTTATAAATAAGGTCTGAGAGAAAGAAAGAAGGGAGACTTTTCGGAAGGATGGATTCTAGAGAGAGAATCCGAGATCACCAACATTAACCCGCCGACAACGATAAACCAAGCACAACTCGCGCATGCCGAACACGAGAACAACCATGGGAGGTACTTGTGATGACTTTCATGACAAGTAACATAATGCAACGTGAATGGCGTTATCACATCTCTTCGAACATGACCACCTCACATCACGAAAAGGAGACGATGAACAAACCGAGCACAACATACCGAAGATGATGATCATGACAATTATGGCCGAGCTCGTGGAGAGACGAACTGAGCTCATGAAGGAGAAGACGTGATGATGACCAACGAGCTCATGACGAGCAAAGAGAACTTGACGAGCTCACCTAGAAAACGATATTATGACGAGTAACGACATCATGACCAGAAGGATCACCGACGTGCATGAATAGCACGACGAGAATGAGTAAGACGAGGCCGACCATGGCAACGCCGAAGAACGCTCACGAACAACGAGCTCATGATGAGTTCATGACGAACAACGAGGTCGTGACGAGCAAAGACAACGATAACAACCACGGGATGACTCACGATCACGATCACGAGCTCACTCATAACGACGACGACGATAAAGAGACCCGACATCTCAACTAATAACCACGCGAGAACGAGATCACCGAACTTGGGCACTTTCCGAGGAGAGGCTCGCTCACCAAACATCATGACGCGAACAATAAACAAAAGGGGCTCGGCATCGAGCTCGGTTGACGAACTCAATTGACGAACTCGGCAACCCGCCGAACTCAATCATGTAACCGTGTGAACTACGATCTGGCTTGATCCCCATCCCGGGGTACGTAGGCAGCCCTTCGGGGTTCAGCTATAAAATCAATTCTTTTTCTCCACCGTCTTAGCTCATCGTCGTCGAGACTAGGCCGACCTTCATGTCAATCTTACATCGAACCTTGATGGTTGGACGACCGACCTGGTTCACCGGCCATCTCGGCTTATTCTTGTGTGATAATCGGGTTGTGCTAAATCCGGTATCAACAATTGGCGCCGTCTGTGGGGAGTGAACAAAAAGTCACGTCTAAACCAACCAAAGCAAATGCCAAATCTCGACGACATTAACACCAAAGGAGCCACGCGGAACGCTGAGCCCAACGACGGACAGTAGATCGCTGCCTCGATCGTTCAGTCCGAGCTGATCGACAATCAAAATCACTTACCAATCATAGCTCGTCGACCGAGCTCCCTAAAATCCAGGTATCATTTATTGAGAGGCTTAGTATTCGAAACTATTATTCGAGGTTGTTCTCTCTTTGGATTCGGTTGCAGGGTTGATCCTTCTAAATCCGGACTACGATTTAATGACGCTCGTCTACCGAGCTACGATACGCTCTCTTACTAAGGTACATCTCTTACCGAGCTATGCTCCATTATCACGAAACTTATGCCTACCGAGCTACGTTCGGTTATCAATCTACGCTCATCCATCGATGTCGGATTATTCAGCTTTGATTTATTGGTTTCTGTTCGTCATGATCAGATCGGTTTATCAGTTTCAGTTTAAACCCGATATCATTTCATTGGGTTTAGATCAGATTACCATTTCATCGGGTTCAGATAAGATTATCATTTCATCGGTTCAGAACGGATTATCATCTTATCGGTTTCAGATCAGAGTTTCAGTTCGTCGATTTTGATTCGGATTTTCAGTTCGTCATTTTTCAGAACTTCAGTTCATCGATCTCGGATTAGAATTCCATTTCATCAGATTCTGCCCGTCAATATTCAGCTCGTCAGCTTCAGATTTAACATTAGATTACTATACTAAGCCGAACTATTGTAGTTCGCCGAACTCGAACAGTTTGTATTATCTTAAGCCGAACTCTTTCGTTCGCACTTCAGTCGAAATCGACTAAGAAAAAAAAAAAAAAAAAAAAGCCGAACTCTCATACGTTCGCAAATCTCAGATCATCCGAGCTAAATAAGCCGAGTCTGCCTCGCATACTCCGATTCGATCTGGGAAGTAATAAGCCGAATTCTCAACATTCGCAAATAGTAAGCCGAACCCCTGCAGTTCGCAAATCCCAGATCATCCGAGCTAAATAAGCCGAGTCCGTCTCGCACGCTCCGATTCGATATGGGACGTAAAATAAGCCGAACTCTCATACGTTCGCAATTCCCAGATCATCCGAGTTAAATAAGTCGAGTCCGTCTCGCACACTCCGATTCGATCTGCGAAATAAGCCGATCTCCGAACGATCGCCGATCCCGAATGGATTGTAGAACCGAGTTCATCTAACGTACCCCGGCTAAGACCGTAGTATATACGGCACCAATTTGGTACGTGGTGGACTCGAGAGGATCGTATCATTTTACGACCTTATGCGGATTAACAAACAATCCCGCTTCCACAACAACTACTTCCGAGCTCCGCAGCTCGCGCCAAAGCCGAACTTTTCAGTTCGCACTACATTCGAAATCAACCAAGTAATATCAACCGAGCTTTAAAGTTCGCACTACGATCGAATTCGATAAAAAAAAAAAAGAACTTCTATCGTTCGCAAAACGAATTAAGCCGAGCTATTCGTAGGAATTGTTGAACTCCACCGAGCTCAGCCTCGCATCGAAGTCAACAAATGCCGACCTTCTCGCTTTTTGTCGAGCTATAGAACTCATGAAGTTCACCGATCTCGAAATTACATCGCCGACCTCGCTCGCAGTCAGGCCATCTTGCCGACTTCCCTCGCAGTCAGGCATCGCGCCGACCTCGCTTGCAGTCAGGCATCTCGCCGACCTCGCTCGCAGTCCCATCTTGCCGACTTCCCTCGCAGTCAGGCATCGCGCCGACCTCGCTCGCAGTCAGGCCATCTCGCCGACCTCCCTTGCAGTCAGGCATCGCGCCGACCTCACTTGCAGTCAGGCATCGTGCCGACCTCGCTCGCAGTCAGGCATCTCGCCGACCTCGCTCGCAGTCAGGCCATCTTGCCGACCTCCCTCGCAGTCAGGCATCGCGCCGACCTCGCTCGCAGTCAGGCCATCTTGCCGACTTCCCTCGCAGTCAGGCATCGCGCCGACCTCGCTCGCAGTCAGGCCATCTCCCCGACCTCCCTCGCAGTCATGCATCGCGACGACCTTGCTTGCACTTAGGCATCGCGACGACCTCGCTCGCAGTTAGGCATTTCGCCGACCTCGCTCGCAATCAGGCATCTCGCCGACCTCGAAAAATCAGGATCGAACAATTGCCGAACTTTATTTGCACCGAGCTAGAACTTGACTTGCTATGTCCGCCGAACTCGAGGGGGGGACTAATTGGTGGTGGTGGGTTTAGCACCCCACCCTAGCCCAATACAAATCAAGTTCGGCCCACCAAAAACACAGGCCCATCAGCGCTGACGTCAGCACCTCGTCAGCGATGACGTCACGTCTCACTCACTTGCCCACTTGTCCGGTTTTCCCGAAACTTTACCTGGATTTGGGGAAAAAGGAATCTTGATAGCTGCTGGAAGAAACCTAAGGTCTGAGAGAAAGAAAGAAGGGGGACTTTTCGGAAGGATGGATTCTAGAGAGAGAATCCGAGGTCACCAACATTAACCCGCCGACAACGATAAACCAAGCACAACTCGCGCATGCCGAACACGAGAACAACCATGGGAGGTACTTGTGATGACTTTCATGACAAGTAACATAATGCAACGTGAATGGCGTTATCACATCTCTTCGAACATGACCACCTCACATCACGAAAAGGAGACGGTGAACAAACCGAGCACAACATACCGAAGATGATGATCATGACAATTATGGCCGAGCTCGTGGAGAGACGAACTGAGCTCATGAAGGAGAAGACGTGATGACGACCAACGAGCTCATGACGAGCAAAGAGAACTTGACGAGCTCACCTAGAAAACGATATTATGACGAGTAACGACATCACGACCAGAAGGATCACCGACGTGCATGAATAGCACGACGAGAACGAGTAAGACGAGGCCGACCATGGCAACGCCGAAGAACACTCACGAACAACGAGCTCATGATGAGTTCATGACGAACAACGAGGTCGTGACGAGCAAAGACAACGATAACGACCACGGGATGACTACCAAGAAAGACACGACCGCGACTCACGATCACGATCACGAGCTCACTCGTAACGACGACAACGATAAAGAGACCCGACATCTCAACTAATAACCACGCGAGAACGAGATCACCGAACTTGGGCACTTGCCGAGGAGAGGCTCGCTCACCAAACATCATGACGCGAACAATAAACAAAAGGGGCTCGGCATCGAGCTCGGTTGACGAACTCGATTGACGAACTCGGCAACCCGCCGAACTCTATCATGTAACCGTGTGAACTACGATCTGGCTTGATCCCCATCCCGGGGTACGTAGGCAGTCCTTCTGGGTTCAGCTATAAAATCAATTATTTTTCTCCACCGTCTTAGCTCATCGTCGTCGAGACTAGGCCGACCGACCTGGTTCACCGGCCATCTCGGCTTATTCTTGTGTGATAATCGGGTTGTGCTAAAGAGAACATTGCATCATTTCATTCCAATAAAAAAAATGTCTCTGTTTTTAAGCAAATGTGCATGTGAGTGTGAATCATTAAAAAAATGTCTATGTCAATGAAAACTAACATATTCTACCAACTTTAATCAGATAACAAACCTGTAACAATCCTTCGACATGTTGATTTCGCAAAACAACTTATCAAACAAATAAAAAAACTTTTCAAGGTAATTGAGCAAAAAAACTAAAAGGTAAAGATAACAAACCTGTTTCAACTCTCAGAGACGTCGAAGAGTAGAGATTAGAATTCGGAATTGCAGAGATTCAAATTCGAAGAGTAGAGATTCGAATTCGGAAACAGATGAAAAGGGTTCACGATTACAAGCAAATATGATAGGGAAATCGTGATGCCCACAGCTAAGACGGCTAAGAAGAAACTCTTAGACGTCGGCAACAAAGTTTTGTAAAACTGGAAGAAAAAAATAATTTAGGGTTAAAACTAGACAAATATCAAATTTTCTTTTTTTTATTAATTATGATTTGATTTTCTGTAAATAATGATTATTGTTAAAATATAGTTTGAAAATAAAATTATAAAAATGGTAAGGGTAATTTAGGAATTATAGAGTTATTTAAGTGATTAGTAAGTTATGTGAATATAATATATTTGATGGGTTATTCTATCCATTAATCAATCATCGACCACCCTAACAAGAAAAACAGATTTTCTTCGGAACAAAAAAACTGCCAACGCCGACAATAGCCGAAGATCTTCTGATTCGCCGGAATCGTTGCCATCGCCGGAGATTTATCATCGCCAGAAGTTTTTCGTCGCCGTTCGGTAAGCTTTTACTCTCAATCGCCAGAAGCTTTGGTGTGTATCATCTCTGAATTTGGAGGCAACCTTCGATCTTTGAGTATCGCTGCTTCTGTAAGCAAACTCTAATTCCTTTTTATTTCTTATTTGCTCGATTTTGTTTTTGATTCTTCAATTAAGACCAAAATTTAGTAGCTATAGATTCTATCTCGCCTTCTGATGTACTGAAGTAAGCAAGCGACTCGAGAAAACATCATCTATTTGTAGGTGTAACTGTAGCCAATAGCATCAATTTAGTTCATGATTATCTATTTGCAGGTATTGATGAACTTAACAAATGATAACACTATCGGTTGTCGGCAAGTTGGTGGATGCAGAGGGCTGGAAAGCATGGCTGACTTAATTGCCAGACACTTTCCGTCTTTCACCAGATCTCCGCTTTTCAGCGAGATGGAAAAGACGGGATCCCATCAGAAGAAAGACAAGCATCTTACAGATCATGAGTTAGATTTTCTTGTTGCCATCTTGGGTTTGCTGGTAAATTTGGTTGGTAAATCTCAAGGTGACCAGAGTTTAATCAATGGTTCGTGCCCATTGCATAAATTTACATTTTGACCATAACACAACTCCTAGCAGAACAATGTATTACATGATTTAACACTGATTATTCATGACAGAAACACAAATTAGTCAGAAACTGCTACAGAAAACAAATCTAGAAGCTACATGAAATCGTTTACAAAATTTACAAGAATGATTCCAAATCAAAACTCAATATGCAACTACAAATCTAATTACAATGTGCATTAACACAAAAGAAACCTCAAATAACCACCACAGAAAACTTTATTATTATTTTGTTTTGATGATGGCAGCGGGTGACTGGTTGCAGGGTCCATATGTGTACTATCTCTATAGCACTTATGGATTTAGTAAAGGGGAGATTGGGCAGCTTTTCATTGCTGGTTTTGGTTCCTCTATGCTGTTTGGTACAATCGTTGGATCTCTTGCCGGCAAACAAAGCCGAAAAGCAGGTCGTGAGTAGGTCGTGAGTAGCACCTCATTCTATCTTAAATGATACACAACCTCCAATCTTTTCTCAAACTTACAGAAAAAAATAGAAAACAAAATCACTGCCTTGAAGGAATGTGCAACAGAAAGAGGAACACCAGTCGACCTTGATTTCGTAGTAAGCTAGCCAAGGGGATGTAAGATCAAGTTTCTTTAGATATGAAATCTACAATCGCAGATTAAATCAAGATCGGTGTGGTTTTGTATGATTTTTAGTTAACTAAACAACCAGAAATAGGGAGTAGGGAATCACTAGAATCTCGGAAGCACCATTGGCATCAGATCGTGAAGAAAGATACGAATCACTAGAATCTTAGAATATTATTAGCAAGTCATAACAAAATATACATAGTGTAACTTTATGCAATGGGCACGAACTATTGAATAAACTAATTTCCCATTATTCCAATCCTATCTTTTTCCCTAGTCAAAAACAGTCTCGCTTGACCCTTTCTAACTTTTATTTGCTTTAGATCACAAGCTCTTAGCTCTGATTCTCTTGTCCAATTTGGTTGTTCTACCTTTTTCTAAAACTTTTCTTTTAATCTTCAACAAAACTATACAATCCTAAAAATAATTAAACTTTCCAAAGCTAGTTGGTACATACAGTTTCTTCTGAGATCATAACAAAGTCAACATAGCCTATGAACATTATACCCCGAATCATTATAAAAAGCGAGTAACTGAGAAATTAGATAAGAGAAGCTGACAATTAGTGAGCAAATTGGAGACGATGATTATGAAACATTACCGGTATTATAGTATGCAAATGTCACTCGTCATGCGCTAATGCTTATCAATTGCGAATCGTGACCGTTCAAATGGATGACGATGGATCGGAAATTGAATTGAAGAAGACAACCTATTAAAGGTTGTTGTGCTATTGAGAAGAGGATGAGAAAAAAAAAACGATATAGAAGACGGAGAAGACGGAGAAGACAGGGAAAATGACGATTGAGAAAAGAGGGGAGAAAAGCGAGATGTCACCTCCCATGTTGAAGCGGCGGCCATGATGGAGCTGATTTGGCGGCAGTGCCAGAACTGCTTCGACGCCAGTGACAGAGATGCTTTGACGGTGGTGATAGAACGAAATTACGACTCGCCGTTTTTGATCTGAGATGATTATGACCTCGCCATTTTTGATCTGAGATGATTATGACCTCGCCGTTTCTGATCGGAGATGATTAAGAAGATGACCGGAGATGATTAATTTCAGGAAATGGACTGAAATCGAAATATCAAATATTATGGGCAAAGTTGTCTTTTTATTCTTTAATGAATACTAAAAATAGGGTTTTTTTTTATTTGGGGTGTTAGTTTGGTCAGAAACATTTCAATAAGTGATATTTTGATCAATTTTTTTTTGTGGTGTTTATATATAACTAGGTAGGTAGCTCGCGTTTTGCGCAGGTAGAGAGTTGTATTTAGTCTTGGGCATATGGTTATTCGGTTCGGTTCGGTTATTTTGGTTTTCGATTACGTTCGGTTATGTCTTTTACTATCCATTCGGTTAGTAACAGTTTTCGGTTCGGTTTCGGTTCGGTTACCATTCGGTTCAGTTACCATTCGGTTCGGTTCGGTATGGTTATCAAAATTAATAACCGCTTGGTAACCGAAATCTTTCGGTTATTTTCGGTTAACCGAATGGTTTTGGTTATTTTCGGTTATTTCGGTTAAATTTCGGTTAAATTTCGGAAATATTTCGGTTAACCGAAACTTTCTTATTCTTTTATGTTAAATAAAATGTAATGAATTGTCAAATTTCACGATTGGTCTAGTTGGTTGCACACTAAGTAAAAGACTTGGTGGTCTGCGGTTCGATACTTGAGGGAGGTAAATATATTTTTATGTTTTTGAACTTTAGTATTTGATATCCATGTATATCCATTGGTTATCGGTTAATAACCATTCGGTTATCATCCATTCGGTTATCATAACCAATGGATATCAAAAATAAAAACCATTCGGTTATTGTGAAGTAACCATAACCTAACCGAATCATTAATTTCGGTTCGGTTATAATGCCTATGACTAGTTGTATTCATAAACTTTAATTATGTCATTCAAAGTTTTATGGATGCTGAATCGAAACGCGTTTATTGATCTAAATTCGGTAAAATAGACTCACAAACTAAAGGAATCTAAAATAGACGAACAAAAATAAAAGATATGAGAGACTGAGAATATGATAATTAGCATGCAGTTTGAAGAGATAAACAATTGGTATCCCAAACCTAGAATGAGTAGTACAACCCCCTGCAGTAACAATGGAGCTATTCCACTTGATGCAACATTTTGAACAATCTGACCTTTAGATCTAATAGCCGCACCCAAAACATTCCACAAGAATATTTTTCCCGTCCCTCCATAACCGTAAACAAAAAACATACCACCAACATCAGCATTCACGGCTTCCATTATTGTATCATAAATATGCTTTTGTTCATCCGTTATTGTCGATAACAACCTCTCATGGTCGGCAACCAGCTTAGCACAATCGTAATTTAGCTCATCACGTATAAGATGATTAGTATTTTTATACTGATCAATATCGTTTGGAAGAGGCATCGATCCCTTAAAATTAGATAAAGAATGACCATTTTTACGCAAATACTTTTCTATTTCCGATAAGCCAAGATTCTTAACTCCGCGTCACTCATAACCAAACTTGTATTAATAAAAGTCAGATTAAACTAAATGATGAAACCAGCTCACAAGAATCAAAACAAAATACATGTAAGATTCCATAAAATAGAAACGAATGTTAAAAACCAAACACAAGCCAATACGTTTAAAATCGAAACTCAATACAAATCGAAACATAATAATTAAATTTCAGCAAAATGCGCATATCAAGTAGAACAAAAAAATACATATATAAAAGGATCTTTACAAAACATAGTCGTTGAAGCACCCCCGCCAAAAACCATTTCTCAATCACCAATATCATCAAAAGGGATCAATCAAAGATATCAAAAGGCACGAAACAACAAACAACTTGTGTAAATAAGAACAAAATCGATGCTAAGAAGCCCATAAAAATCATAGAGTTATAAGAAATCATACTTGGATTATTTTCTTCGCGTCTTCGCCTGTATAGAAAATCTCCTGTTAAGATTTGCCACGTTGCTTCCCAAACATTAAGAGGTATAGCAACACTGCTGGAAAGTAGAATTATAGCAAATAACTTCCGTAAAAATTTTCCCGAACCCCAAAAACTTGCTTCTTTAATACCCTCGATGTATTCCTTATCATCGTCTAGCAAACCAAGTGCATAGCATGCATCTCGAAACGAAGCGTAGTGAACACCCTTAACCGGTTTTAGTTCGTCAAAACTTCATGGCCCCTTGACGATGTTAAGCAAAGCTCTCAGATAATATGCGTCGGGGACCGAAGGTGGTACATAAGGCAGTCTACCAATCGCAAATCCTCGATCACGAAGTTTCCATATCCTGAGCTTAGTAACCCAAACAAAATAAGTTGGGAAATCTGCGTAAGTGAACGTTCTTGCTATGGCGTAATTTCGATTGGCTTCCATCCAAGCCAAGAATTTAGACTTGCCAACCGATGGTCTATTCAACACATCTTCGCGATATACAAGCAACTGCTTGCCAGGAAGATGAAACGAAAGCTTAGCAACCGGTGTAGTTCGAAAACCCTTCGCGGACAGATATGTTTTATAAACTAATCACATCATTACGTTATTAATTTTGTTACCGATAAAAAATCAAACACAAATATAACAACAATGTTAGAATTTCGACCAATCCAAAAAAATAAAAGAAAAAAAGGAAATAAAGACCAGGGCCGGCTGAGTAGGGAGGGCGAGCGGTGCGATGGACTGGGGCCCCGACCCCGTGTCCTAATAATTAAGGGCCCCGATTTTTTTTATATATTTTTTTATTAAAAAAAACTAAATAATAAAAATTATATTGAAAAGGGCCCATAAAATATTTTATAAGTATTTATTTAATAACAAACTCTACAAAAACATTACAAAAAATGTTTTAAAAAAACAATTAATAAAAAATCTTTTAAAACATAAATTTAAAGGGTTCAACATATTTTTTGCCCTATGGCCCATAATTATGTTGAGTCGGCGCTGATAACAACCAATATTATTTATAAAAAACTACAAAATAAAGCAATGACAATCATAGAGCTCGAGAACATATTGAATAATGTTTCATTCACTCACACACATTATAATTACAGATGGTTCTTTCTCTCTCTGACTAATTTTTTTTTTATCTCTCCATCGCTAGAACTCTCTCTCTCCATTTTATTGTAAGTGTCTCTCCTTTTAATCGGTTATTCCTCGTTTCTTCTTCTTTATTGTCTTTGAATTCTTTTTCTTAATCGTCTTTGACTTGTACTTCTTTTTATTTATCATCTTTGTCTTCTCCAACAATTCTTCTTCTTCTTTCTCTTCCGGTTTTCCTTGTTCATCGTCTTTGTTCGCTGGCTTGTTATTCTTTCGGTTTTTCTTCGTCCCGTCTTCATCCTCAAATTTTCCAGCTTCATCTTCTTCTTATTATTCTTTATTATCTTCTTTATGTTCCTTTTCTCTTTTTCATTGTCTTCGGCTTCTTGTTTTTCTTCATCGCCTTCGTCTTCGTCTTCTTCTACTCATTCTTCCTTTTCTCTTTTTCATTGTCTTCGGCTTCTTGTTCTTCTTCATCACCTTCGTCTTCTTCTAATCATTCTTCCTCTTCTTCCAGTTTTTATTCTTCTTCTTCATTCTAACATGTCTCCTCCTTCTTCAACGTCTTGGTCTCATGATATGCTCAAATATAATACCCTAAAAGTACTAAAACAGTAGTTGCAGTAAATTAGGGGTCGAACCACAAAGACTTAAGATATCACTCAATAGATTACAAGATTTGAATTAAGCTAAGTCAATCAATTAAACAGAAAACAACTAAGAAATTAAGTGGGTTGTAAATTCAATGGAGGAAAGATAGGTTCAGGGTATTTCTCAGGAAATCAAAGAAAGCAGACAAAACAATGAATCATGATTCAGATTAAGCACGGTTCTTGAACTCAAAACACTAAGCTATAATTAACCAACTTTCGTTGTGAGAATTATCTAAGTCTAAATCATAGAATTCCAAATTTCTTTGCAAATCCTAAAGATTAAACCAGCTTTAAGTCTAAGTTTGATTTGTTCACAAAATAACTAAACCAAATTTCTTTGTCGATAGTTATTTTGCTCACCCTAGGTTCTGTCAGGTTTCCAATCACACTTTCGTGTCTAATTGATTAACCTAAGATCTAAGTTCTAGGTGATCAAGTTAGAATTAGCACTAAGAACAACCTATGGTGAAGAACTTAATTGATTATAAATCCTAATAAATCGATCTATCTAACATACAGAGAAAGCCTTATGAAAACCCTAAACCTAAAAGAAAATTACTCAGACATGGAGATTAAAGAAAGGGGAAAATCGCATATAAAACCTTCTAACTGGCAGCTACTAACACTTTAAACCTTCAACGTTTTATAGTAACACTATAAACCCTCAACCCATAACTTTTAACATAAAAACCCTCGACGTGGCAATTTTGTTCGCGCCGCAAAAAATGTGACTGGAACTGTTCACTTTCCGGTAAAAAGATGCTGATGTGTCATTTTTTTTTTTTTTTGTTGTTGTCAACAGCCAAATACCGAGAACGGTTCAGAAATCCAAACCGGAGGTATCGAGTTTACAAAAGTAATATCCACTAGGTAGACACGAGCACTATTTTTATCTATTTTTTTTTTTTTCATGGGTCGATCAAGGAGGTTGAAGGCGAGTGAGAGAACCCGAAGAATCGGTACCGAATCGAAAATACCCGAACCGAACCCGATCCAAAATTTTAAAATATCCGATCGGATCCTTAATTTCTATACCCAAATAACCGAACCCGAACCGGTACCGAACCGATAATCGAATGGATACCCAAATAACTATTCATACCGGGACACTATTCATCCCAAGACTACTATTCACTCTGAGTCTTCTCCTTTCTCTTAGACGATGTTGGTTCTTCTTCGTGGTTACTATTCATAGTAATCCCGAGAAGAATAGTAGTCTCGGGATGAATAGTAGTGGTGATTGTGTCGAGAAAGGAAAAAAGAAAGTTAAAAACCGAACCCGAACCAGAGATGAAAGATGAATAGTAATCTCGGGATTACAGAGTCCGTGGATGAATAGTGCTCGTGTCTCGGGCTCCGTAATCCTGGGATTACTATTCATCTTTCATTTCTTTTATATTTTTCCGTTTTTTCTTTTTTTCCTTTCTCGACACAATCACCACTACTATTCATCCTGAGACTACTATTCATCCCGGGATTACTATGAATAGTAACTACGAAGAAGAACTAACCTCGTCTAAGAGAAAAGAGAAGACTCGGAGTGAATAGTAATCTCATGATGAATAGTGTCCCAGTATTAATAGTTATTCGGGTATCCACTCGGTTCTCGGTTCGGTACCGGTTCGGGTTCGGTTCTTTGGGTATAGAAATTAAGGATCCGATCGGGTATTTAAAAAATTTGGATCGGGTTCGGTTCGGGTATTTTCGATTCGGTAAAATAGATAAAAATAGTGCTCATGTCTACCTAGTGGATATTACTTTTGTAAACTCGGTAGCTCCGGTTTGGATTTCTGAACCGTTCTAGGAATTTGGCTGTTGACAAAAAAAAAAAAAAAAGCTCATGTCTACCTAGTGGATATTACTTTTGTAAACTCGGTACTTCCGGTTTGGATTTCTGAACCGTTCTAGGTATTTGGCTGTTGACAAAAAAAAAAAAAAATGACACATCAGCATCTTTTTACCGGAAAGTGAACAGTTCCAGTCACATTTTTTGCGGCGCGAACAAAGTTGCCACGTTGAGGGTTTTTTTATGTTAAAAGTTATGGGTTGAGGGTTTATAGTGTTACTATAAAACGTTGAATGTTTAAAGTGTTAGTAGCTGCCACTTAGAAGGTTTTCTATACGATTTTCCTTTGAAAAAAGCAACATGACTGAATAATACTTTAATAGATAAAATAAGAATAGAGTTAAACAAAGGGTTCCTATTTTTCTTTGTCATCTTTGTCTTTGTCATCTTCGTCATCTTTAATTTCCTTCTTCTTTTTCGTCATCTTCGTCTTCTACGAATTCCTATTTTTTCTCTCTATCTCACTCTTCTGGTTTTTCTTCGTCATTTTCTTCCGTTTTTTCTTCTCCTTCTTCTTCATCATTTTCTTATCCTTAGTGGTGTTCTCTTTCTTCTCCTTCGTTGTCTTCTTTCTCTTTTGTTTTTCTTCTTCATCGTCTCTGACTTCTTCTTCTTTATTGTCTTCGACTTGTCTGGCTTCTTTTTTTTTTTATTCTTCAGGTTTGCCTTCATTTTCTTCTTTCAGTTTTACTTCGTCCTCTTCTTGTTCCCTCTCATTCTTCATCATCTTCATATTCTCCGACTTTTTATTCTTGCGATGTTTCTTTGTCTTATTCCTCGCCATATTCAACTTTGAATCAAAATCTTCCATTATCGGTTTTCATTACTTTCTCTCTCTCTCTCTATATCTCTCTCTCTCTATATTCCTAACTTAGATCTCCCTTTGTTCTTCCTCGAGAATCTCAAGCATGTTCTTCTTCCTCTTCTTCTCCATCATGAAAGATAAATTCCATAATAGATGGGTTTAGTCTTGTCTCTTTCTACTTCTCCTTCTCTCTTTTATTCTCATAGTTTACCTTCAAACATCTTCCCGATCTCTTCCTTCTCCTTCTTCTTAATAATCACACATTTCTTCGTCGTCAAAATGTCTTCATCGTTTCAACCACTGTTTCCTTGTAGTTTTTGTGTTTTTCCTCAAGCATTTCAAACATGGTTTGAAACCGGTTTTAGTATTGTCGAATTCAATATCTCTGAAATTTCTTTGATCATACATCGATATGGTTTGTGGGTCGTTGTCATCTTTGCCTCGAGCAATGATTGTTTCTCTAAATACCCTGTCATCTCAAATACTCTCCTTAATAACACAAGATTTAAGGATTAATATTACAAACCCAAACAAATAAAAAAAATATGTTCAGAAGGCATGATCGAATATGTGCCAAAACGCATGATAACAAGTCTATCAATTATGGCTGATTAAGAAGCTTACATTATAATAAAATAAAAAATATAGAATATATATAAAAATAAAAATAAAGTAAAACTACCAATACCAAAAAATTACAGTTACATGTTCCCGAAGGTTCTCTCTCTCTCTCTCTCTCTCTTTAAAGGAGGGGTCTCAAAAACGTAGCACAAAACTTTATGTTATAAACCGAAGAGAATTAGAACAACCACTTGAGACATACAAGATCAAAATAAAGCTAATCCAAAAAAGTAAACACCATACAAAATTAAAAACTCAAAAAGCAATACTAAATAAGTGTATGAAACCCACAAACCAATTGAACTAAGACAAACGCGAGTTCTTCGTTTTCACATAATCGTTCTTCGGCATTTTTTTCCTCTTCTTTATCCTTTGGTTTTTCTTCTTTTATTTATTCTTTGTCATCGTCTTCCACCTTTATCTCTCATTCTTCTCTCAGGTCTTCTTCTTCGTTTTCTTTCATTTTTTTTTGTTTTCTTCTTCTGGTTTTTCTCTGTCACTCGTGTTTTCTTCTTCTTCTTCTTCTTCTTTCTCCTTCTTCATCACCTTGGTCTTCTTCGTTCTCTTCGACTTCCTATTCTTCTGATTTTTCTTCGTTTTTTTCCTCATCTTCACATTCTTCTACTTTGTCTTATTCATACTTCTCTCCAAATTCTTCATCTTCTCCTCCTTTAAAGTTTTCATCCAATTTTTTCTCTTCACTATCTTTCTCTTCTTCCACTTCGTCTTCTATCTTCTGTTTTTTTCTCCTTCTTCTCCAACTTCTTTTTTCTCTTCTGGTTTATATTTTCCCTTTCTTAATCTTTTTTCTCGTATTTTCGAGTTCGTCTTCGTCTTTAACTTGTTCTTCTTTATCATCTTCATCTTCTCGGACTTCTTATTCATCTAATTTTTATTCGTCTCTTTCATAATCTTCACTTTCCTCTACTTTGTATTCTTCTTCTTCTGGTTTTCTTCTCTTTCTTTATTCTTTTTTTTTCTTCCACTTCGTCTATGTATTGGTTTTCTTCTCCGACTTCTCTGATTTCTTATTATGATTTTTTTTTTCTTCTCCAACTTCGTCATTTCATTCTTTTTTGTTCACCATCTTCGTCTTTTCCGACTATTTTTATTTTCTTCATTGTTTTTCTTCGTCTTTTTCTTCTCCCTCTTCTTTATCTTTTAGTTTTTCATATTCTTCGTTTTTTCCTTCTTATCCTCCATCATTTTCAACTCCTACTTCTTTTTCTTTATCATCTTCGTCTTCTTTGACTTCTTATTTTTTTTTTCATTCGGGTTTTCTTCGTTTTCTTCTTCTGAATTTCTTTGTTTTATTCTTCTGATTGATCTTCTGCCTCATCTTCTCCGTTTTCTTCTATCGTCTTTGTATTCTCCTACTTCTTATTCTTCCACATCTTCTACTTCTTTGTATTGTTCTTCTTCCTTTTTTACTTTCAATTTTTCGTCTTCCTCGTATTTTCATTCTTCTAATTATTTTTTGGAAATTTGGAATTTTTTGGACCTATATTTTCACATTTTTTATGGGTTTGGCTACCTTTACCCAAACTATCAGTTTCAAAGAATCTTGTGAAGTAAAAGCACATAGATAACTCAGTTTAATAAATCAAATTAATAAACAAACACAATTAAATTAATAACTCAGTAAAAGCACATAGATAACTCTCTCGTTTCCTCTCTCTCTCTCATCTCTCTCTCCTCTTTTTATTCTTCCTCAGCGATTTCCCAACCCGCCGGCGTCACCTCGTCTCTGCCAGAGCCGGTCAAAATCCTCTGTACAACCGAGTCGGACCTTCGCAGTGCCGCAGCGCTTCATCATCCGAGTCGGATCTTACCGCGGCGGGATTCCAATCGGGATGAGCGGATTTAAGCAGCGCCGCTGCGCTTCACTAACGTGAGGACACGCTACCGGAGAGGATGTTGAACTCCGTTTTCCGTAGGCCACACATCGTCGCTCCATGCCAAATTTGTATCTGACGATGCTCTTTGCTTAGCTATAAATGTTTTTTATTACGGATGAGAGAAATGAAGAAGACGAAGAAAATTTTGTTAGAAAGATAATTTCCTCTTATGTTTCTCAGATCGATTTACAACCTTATATACAGTTGAAATAATCAAACCAGACTAAACCAATCTATACAATTAATTTAGAGTTGAACCAGCTAAAGGAAACCAATTCAACTAAATCAAACTTAACCAACTCCAATAGTTCCCCTCAAGATGAGACAAAGATATTTTGAAGACTCATCTTGGATTTGAGATGTTCAAACTGATTAGGAAACAATGGTTTTGTCAGAATATCGGCCACCTGATCCTCAGTACGAACATGTAGAGTTTTAAGGAGACCTTTATTCAGCTTCTCTCGAACGGTGTGACAATCCACCTCGATATGTTTAGTTCGTTCATGGAACACATGATTTGTGGCTATGTAAATGGCTGCAGTACTATCAGAGAACAGAACATGAACTGTAGAAGACTTGATACAAAGATCACTGAGCAAAATACTCAACCAAACCATTTCACAAGAAGCAAGAGCCAATGCCCTGTATTCAGCCTCTGCTGATGACCGAGAGATGGTAGGTTGTTTCTTGGAACGCCATGAGATGAGTGATGAACCAAGAAACATTGAGAAACCTGTAGTAGATCTTCTGTTGTCCGGGCAAGATGCCCAATCTGCATCAGCAAAGCCCTTCAAAGATAAATCATCATCAGCTGAATAGAACAGACCCTGACCTACGGTTCCCTTGATGTATTGTAACACCTTATAGACAGCCTGCAAATGAGATGTGCGAGGAGCAGATGAATATTGACAGAGCTTGTTGACAGCAAATGTGATATCTGGTCTTATGATAGTCAAATACATGAGCCTGCCAACTAAACTTCTGTATTGCTCTCGATCAATAAGCAATTCACCATCCTTCTTGGACATCTTGAGGTTCGGAATCATAGGAATAGAAGCGGGTGTACACCCTAACATTCCAGTAGATGTGAGCAACTCCAACGCGTATTTCCTTTGGCATATAGAGATACCAGCAGAAGTCCTAGCAATATCTAAACCCAAGAAATATTTCAAAGGTCCAAGATCTCGTAGCTTAAAACTCTGTTTCAAAGCTTCAGTCAGTTGTGTAGCATTATGTTCACTGGTGCTGGCAATGATTATGTCATCAACGTATACCAGAACCGCCACAAAATTGTTGTCAAACTCTTTAACAAACAAGGTATGATCCCTATACCCTCTTGTAAAATCCAACTGGAATAGAGACGCAAAAAACTTCAAAAACCATTGTCTTGAGGCCTGTTTCAAACCATAGATGGATTTCTTGAGCCTGAGGACAGCATTCTTTGGTAAAGCGTCCCCCTGTCTCTCAGCATAACCTTCTGGTAATTTCATATAGATCTCCTCCTCTAATTCACCATTGAGAAATGCATTGGAGATATCAAGCTGATGGAGAAACCATTTCTTAGATGCTGAAACTTTGAGTAAGAGTTTCACAGAAGCTAGTTTTGCAACCGGAGAAAAAGTCTCATTATAATCTGATATATCATGGTTTTTACCCCTTTTAAGCCATGATATAGGTCCGTTTTATAGAGTCTTTCTACTATTTTGTAGTGTTTTAGAGTCTTTTACAGGTTTTAGCACGTTTGGAGCATAATTGGAGATATTGGAGCTATTTGGAGCATTTTGGAGCAAAACAGAAGTTCGTGTAGCTGAGTACCGGATTTGAAGCCTTAGTATCGATCGACACTACCCAAGTATCGGTCGATACTAACAGAAGCAGAAACAAGTCGCGACTTTAAATGAAGAGTTGAAGAACTTCCCATCGATGGATTGAGCTCAAATTTTGATACAAGACAGATCAATGGATTAGCTTTCATTTGGAAGTGGTTTGAGGTCATTCCAACGGCGCGATCAAAAGTTATGCCAGTTTTCGTGAAGACAGTCAAGTCTGGCAAGCAGAAGAAGCAGTGAACAGTGTCGATCGACACTATCTAGTATCGGTCGATACTCACTGCAGGAAAACAGGAAACGCGCCTTTCTACAAGTCTGGAGAGTTTGCACCTTGGTCCAGAAGTCTTTAATAATTACAAGAAGCCCCAAAACGTGTTTTAACATTATAATTAGGTTTTTCAGCCACTTTTGTTGGCGAAGCTTTATTCTTATTCTGGATACTCTGAGAGAGATTTGTTACAGGGTTTTAGAGAGAGACAATTCTGAATCCTCTGTTTCTGATTGATTTCTTTTATGCAATTCTATTCATCTATGATTTCTGTTCCAATAATCATGTCTGAGTAGATCCACTTTAGGTTCAGGGTTCTCATAAGGGTTTTCTCTGAATGTTAGGTTAATTAGTTAATTAGGATTCACCATCTGAATTAGTTCTTCGCCATAGGTTGTTCCCATAGCTAATTCTAGGTTGACGAATCTAGAACTTAGATCTTAGGATAATTGATTAGGCACGAGAGTGCGATTAATTACCT
>PKMM01025601.1:7439-49019 GCA_002933915.1 Eutrema heterophyllum | reverse complement strand
TAATTTTTGTTACTTACGTGCTTTAACTTTTGTGTTTCAGGTGTATGCCTAATCGCGAAACCAGAAGAAACAAGAGCACTCAGCTAGTTAATCTTTCACTTGAGGAACTAGCACTTTTGGAACGCACAAACAGGAAAGCAAAGACGCCAGCAGAGATGAACAATCCATTGGTTTTGATTCGTGATGAAGCTGGAGCTTTGAGAGACCAAGAGGGTCAATTGTACAATGAGAGAGGGCAACGACTTGATGGAGATGGGAACATCATAATCCCTCCCATAGCTGTCGATGAGATTGTTGCGCGAGCTGCGCGCAATAACGAGGTGAATAATGGGAATGCTGGGGTTAATCGTGCCAGGACGCTTGGAGAGTACAACAGAGCCGATCAGTTCTATGCCAATCGGTCTGCGATTCGTATTCCCACTTTTCAGAGGGATGACTTTAAACTGAAGCCTGCATACTTCACTCTTGTGGGTCAGCATCTTTTTCATGGTCTTCCTCATGAACACCCTATGGATCATATTGAGAGGTTTGAGGACTTGGTGACTAGCATCAAGCATAATGGGGTGTCATATGATTTCCTCTTCTGTAAGCTTTTCCCATACTCTCTTGGTGGGGATGCAGCTTACTGGCTGAAGCAGTTGCCTCCAGGATCGCTAACTACTTGGGCAGAGACGAAGAACGCGTTTCTGAATAACTTCTATGATGATGCAAGATCCGAGGAGCTGAGGAACAAGATCTCTCAATTTTCTCAAGGACCGACAGAGGCACTTAAGGCTGCTTGGGTGCGATTTAGATCTTATCAGAGGGATTGTCCACATCACGGATTCACTCAGGTTCAGTTGCTGAGTTTCTTCTTCAGAGGGATTGATGGGAGGTATCAGATGGCTCTAGATGCTGCGAGCAATGGAAATTTCTACACGAGGTATCCTGATGATGCGTATGTGCTCATTGAGAACTTGGCGTCTAGCAATAGCGCCAAGAGTGCTGATCTCGAGCGGAAAAGGCTGCACGGAGGTGTTGATGAATCGCAGATTGCTGAGGTTCAAGCCAAGCTGGATTCAGTGCACAATCTTCTGATGGGTAAGACGAAAGCTGTTCACTTTGCTGATGAGGATGAAGTGAAAGGTGTTAACTACATTGGTGGCGCTGGATTTCAAAGTCAAAGATATCAATACCCACCTCACCCACCCAAAACTCCAGAGAGCAAGGTTGAGTCTATGTTTGAGCAGCTTCTTCAGGGACAGCAGAAGATGACAATGGATTTTAATGGGAAGTTGGATGCTCTGTACACAGATCTGAATGGGAAAATCGAAACTCTCAACATTCATCAGAAGATGTTAGAAACTCAGGTCGCTCAGACTGCAGCAGCTGTCAAAGGAAAGATGGTTCATGCACAGAATGAACAGGTCAATGCGATCACCTTACGAAGTGATGAAGAGGTCGATCCAGGAGTGAAAATTGGCCTAACTGCAAAGAATCTCGTCGATGACGACGATGTGGCTCCTGAAATCGCCCCAGTATCGATCGATACCACCCAGCATCGGTCGATACCCGTCCAAGGATCTGCCAAGGACATCTCAGAACCTCCAGTGTCGATCGACACCACACCTGTATCGATCGACACGACATCTGAAGAGACGACAGAGAAGCCTTGTATCGATCGATACCATTCTAGTGTCGGTCGACACCCCTCGCTGACTGAGCCAGAAACTGTGAAAACACCCAAGCTTGTCAAGGAAAGGGTTTACAAGCCTAGGGTGCCATATCCTACCACCTAGACATCTCATGAAACCCATAACTGCAGAGAAGTTGCTAGCTTTTGAGAAGATGGTCAGGAGGATCCCCCACACTATATCTTTTGAGGAAGCTTTTGAGAACCATCCTATAGCGTGTTACTTCGAAAATTGCAGAGAAACTGAGGAAGAGATCAATGCACTCTTTATCAAGGCCAGAAGTACACCACCTCCACTGAAGCAGTTGACTAAGAGAGAAGACCCAGGAAAATTTTCAGTTCCATGCTCTATTTCTGAAGTTGAATTCAAAGAGTCTCTCGTTGACTCGGGGGCTTGCGTCAATGTCATGTCAAGGGCAATTGCAGAGAGATTGAAAGCTGATATTCGACCACCCAAGACATCCATCACCTATGCAAACTGTATCACCTCACTTCCGCACGGTACAATCCCTGATTTGATGGTCACAGTAGGAGATTGTCTGGTTCCTACTGATTTTCAGGTTGTGGAGATGAGTGCAAGATCTACTACGCAGTTAATTCTTGGAAGACCGTTCATGGCTACGGCTGGTGCCATTATGGATACACCCAACAAGAGAGTCTCATTCTCCTACATTGACAAGGAGGTGTACTACAAAGCCATTCTTTCTGGAAGAATTCCCACACGTGTCTCTTGCATCGATGTTGTCACAGGAGAGACGTTGGTAGCTGATCCTTTGGAAGAGCCTCCTGACGAACCTAATACCATAGACATTCTCGATAGTCCTTCTGTCATCACAAAGAAAGACGTCAAACCAGCTAAGGCAAAGAAGAAGGTAAAGAGCAAAGCAGTAAAATGTGCTCCCTCTGTGACTTTAATCCCTCAGAAGTGCGATGGAGACGCGATTGAGTACAAGGTGAAGTGCAAAGGAACCTTAAAACCATTCTCCAAGGCTAGAGTCATTCTTACTCCGGAGCTGAAAGAGAAAGGAAAAGAGGTTATAGAGAGCATGCTGAGTAGATCTCTGAGTCTGCAAGTATCTAGCTGTGGAACTTGCATGGGAGTGAGTTCTCAACCTCACCCTAACTGATCACCTGAGCCACAGTCAATCTAATGACTAAAAACAAGCGCTTGGTGGGAGGCAACCCACTGGTAAGTTATACATAAGTTTTTCAATTATTTTTTTTTTTGATTTTTGGTTTTTGGTTTTGTGTTTCACGTGCTGAAGCAGATTCAGAAGAGCAGCATCGATCGACACCAACCCGGTATCGATCGACACCATCCACGCGACGAAGGAGCAGAAACTTGCTACGAGTATCGATCGATACCAGTGATGTATCGGTCGACACTCATCACCATCTCGGGTAACTCCTTCGATTTTCATCAATTCACTCAACTCTTCTGTTTTCTTTTACCAACTCTAGACTAGATAACACTGGGGACATTGTTGTTTAAGTCTGGGGGAGGTAGTTGCTGACAACGTGTTTGTTTTTCTTAGAGTCAGTCGTTTTTGTGTCAAATTTGTTTTATTGAGTCAAAACCTGTTGGAGATTATGATTTTGTTCTTGAATCTATTGTTATGACTTTGCTTCTGAGTGTCCACTGTTACAGAATCAGTTACAGATCGACTAATGAAAAATCCAAAGGCTGATCAGTTAACTAGAAGACACACATGTTTCCAGCAGAGTTTTTTTAAAGCTTGAGCCAAATTTCTGCACTTCATCGGCGTGGTTAGTATTCACAGAGCTTGATTCATCATTCATATCTAACAAAGGAACCCATGTGTTTAAAGTAATGGTATCTCTCTCCCCTGTTATAAGTTGATAAATAAATAAGAGCATAAAAGATGAAATGATTTTCTTCTGAGTAGAGGGTTAGGAATGTTTCCAGCGATCACATTATTCTACTTGGTGAGGGATGATCACACAGAGGATTGGAAGCGAGGCTAGGATTTTCCTATGATGCCATTATTCGCCTACAACCTTTGATACATTGAGAGGGAAGAACCGGGGATTCGGTGGCAAACACCATCAATACTCGCGTCTCATACCTTGATGTGTATGTGCGAATCTAAAAAAAAAAAGAAAAAAAAAATAAAAAGAAGAAGAAAATATGACAAGAAATAAATCTGGGGGAGAGAAAGTGATACAAAAAGTGTGAAATTAGGTGGTTCCTTGTTATGGTATTGTATGGGAAAGAATCTAGAAGGTTCTTGGTATTAATCACAGCGATGAAACTGGCGATGATGGGTTTAATTAAACAATGCTGCGAAATAATGTGTGTAGTCTGGGGAAGCTGCAAATGTCTACGGAGAAGTACATGGTGGTTAGATTTGGAACTGGTTATGTGACATTTGGGTGCTTGGGAAAAGGGTCATTGCAATGTTTCAGGAACATGTGAGTCTCCGTGTTTTCAAACCTCTTTCTCTGGTTTTAGTCTTCTATTTGCTTGAGGGCAAGCAAATGCTAAGTCTGGGGGAGTTGATATATCATGGTTTTTACCCCTTTTAAGCCATGATATATGTCCGTTTTATAGAGTCTTCCTACTATTTTGCAGTGTTTTAAAGTCTTTTACAGGTTTTAGCACGTTTGGAGCATAATTGGAGATATTGGAGCTATTTGAAGCATTTTGGAGCAAAACAGAAGTTCGTGTAGCTGAGTACCGGATTTGAAGCCTTAGTATCGATCGACACTACCCAAGTATCGGTCGATACTAACAGAAGCAGAAACAAGTCGCGACTTTAAATGAAGAGTTGAAGAACTTCCCATCGATGGATTGAGCTCAAATTTTGATACAAGACAGATCAATGGATTAGCTTTCATTTGGAAGTGGTTTGAGGTCATTCCAACGGCGCGATCAAAAGTTATGCCAGTTTTCGTGAAGACAGTCAAGTCTGGCAAGCAGAAGAAGCAGTGAACAGTGTCGATCGACACTATCTAGTATCGGTCGATACTCACTGCAGGAAAACAGGAAACGAGCCTTTCTACAAGTCTAGAGAGTTTGCACCTTGGTCCAGAAGTCTTTAATAATTACAAGAAACCCTAAAACGTGTTTTAACATTATAATTAGGTTTTTCAGCCACTTTTGTTGGCGAAACTTTATTCTTATTCTGGATACTCTGAGAGAGATTTGTTACAGGGTTTTAGAGAGAGACAATTCTGAATCCTCTGTTTCTGATTGATTTCTTTTATGCAATTCTATTCATCTATGATTTTTGTTCCATTAATCATGTCTGAGTAGATCCACTTTAGGTTCAGGGTTCTCATAAGGGTTTTCTCTGAATGTTAGGTTAATTAGTTAATTAGGATTCACCATCTGAATTAGTTCTTCGCCATAGGTTGTTCCCATAGCTAATTCTAGGTTGACGAATCTAGAACTTAGATCTTAGGATAATTGATTAGGCACGAGAGTGCGATTAATTACCTGACATAACCTAGGGTGAGCAAAATAACTATTCGCAAAGAGATTTGGTTTAGTTGTTTTGTGAACAAATCAAACTTGAAATAAAAGCTGGTTTAGACTTTAGGATTCGCAAAGAGATTTTGAATTCTAGGATTTAGACTTAGATAGTTTTCGCAACGAGAGTTGGTTAGCTATACTTTAGTGATTTGAGTTCAAGAACCGCGCTAAATCTGAATCATGTTAATTAGTTTATCTACATTCATTGAATTCCTGAGAAATATCCTGAGCCTATCTTTTTCCCATTGATTCACAACTTGTTTACTTTACGCACCTGCATTTAATTTCATTGCTTGGTTTAGCTTAATTCGGATATATATAATCTATTGCGTGAATTCTGGAGTTCTTGTGTTCGACTCCTACACTTACTACAACAACTGCTTTAGTACTTTTAGGGTATTAATTTGAGCATATCATAATCCAGACCCTCCCTTTGCGTATAACCCTTGGCAACCAAGCGAGCTTTGTATCGCTCAAGGCTTCCATCTGCATGAAACTTCAAGGTAAAAACCCATTTACAACCCACCGCCTTCTTTCCCGGAGGTAAGACAGTAACATCCCATGTACGAGTTCGTTCCATAGCTCCAATCTCAGTATCAACAGCTTCACACCACTCTTTCGTATTCTTTGCCTCAGTATAAGTATGAGGGATTGGAATTTTGGTGATTGAATTAATATAAGAGAGATGAGATGGAGATATCTGATTATATGATAGGGAATTTGAGATGGGATGAGCAAGATCAGATTGCAGTGAATAACAATGATAATCTTGTAAATGGGCAGGGGATTTCTTTGTTCTAGAAGAAGGATTTTTTATTTGTGTGGAAGTGTTTGGTAATACGGGAGGATAATTTGAAGGAATAGAAGAGGGAATGGTGATACCTGAAGACAAAGAATCCAGTGATGTGAATATGTCCAATGATTTTGTTGACTTTGAATCTTTGGCCAATGGAAATATGTCTTCATGAAACACGACATTCCTTGATATAAAATCTGTATTACTCTCCAAATCCAGCCGCTTATATCCCTTATAACCAGACGGATAGCCTAAGAATAAACATGCTCTTGATCTAGGCTGAAATTTGTGTCTCTGTTTTGTAGAAGTAGTACTATAGCAAAGACATCCGAAAGTTCTAAACTGAGAGTAGTTTGGAGACTGACCAGTTAGTATTTCGTATGGTGTCTTATTCAGCAGGAGTTGAGATGGTGTCCTGTTGATAAGGAAGACGGCGTCAAGATACTATCTCCCCAATAAGATAGAGGAACCTGAGATTGAAACATAAGGGCACGAGTCACATTTAGGATGTGTTGATGTTTGCGTTCCACAACTGAGTTCTGTTCAGGTGTCTCTGGACAGGAGTGAAATGGAATGATTCCTTTAGCTTGAAAGTATGCTATGAATTTCAACTCAGGAGCATTATCCGATCGCACATATTTCACTTTGATGTTATACTGATTTTCAACTTGTTGAATGAAAGCAGGTAACACAGTCAGAACTTCATTCTTTGTTTTGAGTAGAAAAACCCATGTTGCCCTGGAGTGATCATCCACAATAGTCAAAACAATATCTATAACCATCAATTGTTTCCACTGAAAATGGTCCCTATACATCAATATGTAACAATTCAAAGTTTGTACTACATATGGTGTTGAAGGAGGGAAATGAGAGCTTCTTCTGTTTGGCTAGATGGCAAACATGACAGTAAGCTGCTTCCTTATTCTTGTGCTTAGTAGTTCCTAAAGCTTCAGAAACAGTATCCAATCTAGAGAAAGAAGGATGTCCAAGTCTCTTGTGCCACATACCCACGTCAATGACTGCATTCAAAGAAGCTGATGATGACTGAGTATCCAACACATAGAGATTTCCAATTCTCCTACCCTTTCCAATCGTCAACCCCTTGGTAGAATCCTGAATTTCACAACAAGAAGTGTCAAACATAACTCTGGAATGAAGATCAGTAGTCAATGAGCTTATGCTGATCAAATTCAATCTGAATTCTGGAATGAACAGAACATTCTTGAGATGAATGTCGATTTGAATTGTTCCTACTCCACTGATCTTGAGATTCGATCCTGTTGGTAAGTTCACATAACTCACGATAGAAGAATCTAAAGAGATGAATAGATTTCTATCATGAGAAACATGATGTGTGGCACCAAAATCTATCACCCACGTTTGAGTGTTCAGAGTATGTTGAGAAACTGTCAAGATTCCAACAAAACAGTAAGTAGAGGAGGAGAATGAGATACCAGAATTATCTCCAGACTGAGATGTGCTTGCTTCAGGGGAGTGATTAATTGACTGATTCTGTAGTTGAGAACTGAAGAGTGCAATGAAGCTTTGTATCTGATCTTTGGACAGATTTCCAATCAACCCTTGCATATTCGTAGGAGAAAACTCAGAAGTATGAGCCATGGCAACTTGAGCTGCAAAAGGAGTGGATTTCTGAAACTTGTCAGGAGTTTTACCTTTAGGAGTGAAACCAGGAGGAAATCCATGTTTCTTATAGCATCGATCGACAATGTGTCCCACTTTGTTGCAAAATGAACATATAGGACGTCCTTTATTTGGTCCATTCTGAACATAGCAGATAGTTGTGGGAGAAAGAGTCGTTTCAGAAACTTGAAATGCAGCAGGAGGACTGACAACATTAGAGAAATTCTTCTGATTCTCATCTTGATCAAGGATGTTGTAGACCTCTGCCAAAATGGGAAGAACCTTCTTCATGATTATCTGTCTTCGGATAATTGAATAAGATTCATTCAATCCAGCAAGAAACTTCACAATCTTAGCTCTCTCTGCCTTCAATTGCAGACGAGCAACCTTTCCACAAACACAAGGATCTTCTGGTTCTTCAGTGCTATCTAGATTGCTCCACAATGTTTTTAAAGTTGTGTAGTAATTGGATAAAGACATAGCACCTTGACAAAGGTCTTGAATCTCTTGTGCGAGATTAAAAGTTCTTGGCAAATTTGTCATGTGAAACCGACTAAACAAATCACGCCAAATATCAGTAGCATCATTCAATCGCAATATGCTACGATAAATCTGAGGCGAGACAGAATTCAACAGCCACGACTTAACCATGCTATTGCATCTAGACCAAATCCGGAAATTAGAATCAGATTCAATAGGACGAGGCAATGTTCCATCTACGAATCCAACCTTATTCTTAGCGTCTAGAGCAATCATCATCGCAGCATTCCAATCATCGTAATTAGCTCCATCAAAACGCAAGGAGATGAGCTGAAAACCTGGATGATCGGCATTGTGCATGAAGAAAGGAGAGTGAACCGAATCCATAGATACTGGAGCAACAGTTGTTCGCGAAGCCTGAGCAACCGGAGCTGGGAGGTCCGGTGAAGCTATCGGAACTGATTTTGTCGCGGCGGTGGTTCGGCTCGATTTCCTCGGAATTTTCTTCAGGGATACCATCTGATCTTGAAATCAATCGGTAGAAGCAAAATGCGGAGCTCGAATTGGAAGATTCGAAGCAGAATCAAAGAGAAATTGAGCTTGTAGGTTCTTATACCATATTATGGATGAGAAGAAATGAAGAAGACGAAGAAAAGTTTTTTAGAAATATAATTTCCTCTTATGTTTCTCAGATCGATTTACAACCTTATATTACAGTTGAAATAATCAAACCAGACTAAACCAATCTATACAATTAGTTTAGAGTTGAACCAGCTAAAGGAAACCAATTCAACTAAATCAAACTGAACCAACTCCAATATTTTATTTTCTGTTTTTGGTAAACGGTTTTGGTTGTAGAATTGAATTCGTGTTTGATTTTGATCCACGCTTCTGTGAACTTTCGTAATCACATGGAAGAGTTCAAAAGGACAATACTTTTGAATATTTGGAAAATCCAAAACATGGGTTTTATTATATTCGATCTCCTGTTTTCGTCTTCACCTTAAAGGGTGATTATTTTGTTTATATTATCTATCCTTCGTGGTATGTGTTGTGCCTCAAGGGCATTGTAAAGCTTGTTATAAACCTGTTTGATCACTCAAAAAAGGAATAGCAGTGGACAAAAATGGTGATCCAAAAAGCTGGCATTTTTAAGACCGTTGATGAGACTTATAGTTGATTCTCAAATTATTCATCTTGGATGGACTCTAATTCTCTAAAGACGGAAAAGTTCGACTTTAAAATTGAATTGGGGATTTCTGGTGTACAATGGATATGACAGTTTTGCTTTTAGCATATCCAAGTTTTGTTCATGTTCCTTCAATTTCTACTTTCCCATGGTTATTGCTCATTGTCGCATTTGTTTACGGCAGACTCTTGAGATGCTAGAGAAAAAGGAGAAAGTACTCCTGAAGAAGGTTGGACAAGAGGTTGAAGAAGGCAAAAGAATACACACGGGAAAAGAACAAACGCTGTACAACCAAATTGTTTTTGTGACTATTGTGTCTTTTATATTCAATCTATGACTGTTGTGTGCTGTTATTACTGGAGTACTTTCTCCTTTTTCTCTACCGGGAGAAGGAGCGAAGAGTTGCTTGAATTTGGCCTCATCGTTTGCAGAGATAGATGTTGATCGGCACAAAGTCATCGTTTCTAAAAACCAAAATCACACCAAATTCAAAGAAAACAAACAAATAAGAACAATGAAATCGTAATATCGGATGTAAGTACTATATTGGAAAGTCCAATTTGCTTTGCTATTAAGGATATATCTCTAAAAGAAGACAAAAGTAACAGGTTAGCACTTAGCACTACACCGAATTATGAGAAAACAACCATTCAAAAACAGAGAGTAGATAACAAAAACAAAAACTGAGAGTCGATAGCAAACTTGTCGGTAGAGTAGAAAGGATGCACACACCGGTAAATATCTCCGGAATTAGATCCACCTACACGAACAAAAACTCAAGTTACTCGGCCTTCTAGCAACGAATAACAATGAGCAACACAAACAATCTAATTTGAAACATATCAAAATCAACAAAGAAGTAGATAATTAGATCGAGACAGACGATAAAAAGCAATAAAACCAATCGCATAGAGAATAAGCTGAACAAAGCAAAAACTGCATACGAAAAAAACAATGAAACTCAATTATATATATAAAAATACATCTTAAAGAAAGAAACACAAATTGGAGAAGAACATGACTGATACAAGTATGACCGAGTATGTACAATTGGAGAAGAACATCGACCGATAATCACACAAATAACATGAGCTCTACCGCTAAAAAACTAATTACACAAACAACACGCCGCAAAAAAAAAAAAAAAAAAAACACTATACATAGAAATAAGATATACCTCGAGAAAACAGAACCGATAGAGGGGGAACAACCTTCAAGAGCAAAAAAAACAAACATTAGATCTCATAATCGAATGCGTAAAACCCCGAAAAAAATTAGGATATAAATCGAAAAACATGAAGAACAACTTTCAAGAGCAAATAAAAAAGGATGATTTGTTACACTAACCTTATAAATATTGAAAATAACTAAAATTACCTAATAAGATTTTCTAATATTTCTATAAAATGTATTTCCAATATTATCCTTATGCATATCATATATTTTCTTTATTTGTCACACATGAATAATAATTTTAAAATCAAAAATCAACTAATTAATTAATGCAAATGATACGAATTGTTAAAAAAGGAAATGATATCATTTAAAAAAAATTAATGTCAGCAATCAATTGTTTTAAAAAATGAAAACGTTTAAAAAATAAAAAGCAAAGGTTTTTTAAAACCATTGTCAACACTAACTTTTAAAACTATCCTCACAACTACACATTCTTTTCTATCAATTAATTCATCTTTTTATTCACTACAAAATTTCTAAAACAAAAGGAATCATTTACAATTAAAATCATCAGTACAATTCGTCAAAATCTAACAACGTCACCATCACTAAATTTTAATCGATATAATATTTTGTCTTTTTGTCTTTTTTTTGTTTTGATTATAATTTATAGATAATTACGTTTTGTTGATTTATAAACAAAAATCATAATACCAATTTCGGTTTTGTAGATTTATTCGATTTATAAAATTTTATTCGCTATGGTGAAAGATGAAGGAAACCACACCCTTAATTATCATGATTCGGTATAGATACATGTAATTTCTCAAACTTGTGAAATATGGAAGATTTTTGGTGAATTTCTATATGCTAGTCTGCCATTTTTTTCGGCAGACTCTATGGTAGTCTTCCAAATTTTCTGGCATACTTGAATTTATATATGCTAATCTGCCATTTTTTGGCAGACTATACAGATTTTTGGTAGACTCTACGAAGGGTTTGGAAGATTCTACGGAAGTCTTTCAAATTTTCTAGCAGACTTCAATTTCAATATGCTAGTCTACCATTTTTTTGGCAGACTCTACGGAGGTTTGGAAGACTCTACGGAAGTCTTCCAACTTTTTTGGCAGATTTGAATTTCAATATTCTGCCATTTTTTCGGCAGACTCTACGAAAGTCTTCCAAATTTTCTGGCAAACTTGAATTTTTATCTACTAGTCTACCATTTTTTCGGCAGACTCTACGGATTTTTGACAAACTCTACGGAGGTTTGGAAGACTCTACGGAAGTCTTCCAACTTTTCTGGCAGACTTGAAATTCAATCAGTTAGTCTGCCATTTTTTCGGCAGACTCTACGAAAGTCTTCCCAATTTTATGGCAGACTTGAATTTATATCTGCTAGTCTGCCATTTTTTCAGCAGACTCTACGGAAGTCTTCCAACTTTTCTGGCAGACTTGATTTCAATATGCTAGTCTGCCATTTTTTTGGCAGACTCTACGAAAGTTTTCCAAATTTTCTGACAGACTTGAATTTCAATCTATTAGTTTGCCATTTTTTCGGCAGACTCAAAAAAAGTCTTCCAAATTTTCTGGCAGACTTGAATTTATATCTGCTAGTCTGCCATTTTTTTTTTGCAGACTCTACGGAAGTTTTCCAACTTTTCTGGCAGACTTGAATTTCAATCTGCTAGTCTGCTATTTCTCGGCAAACTCTACGGATTTCATTTTTTTGCTTCTCCGTGCTTCAATCATTTCAATTCTCAAAAATTTCATTTATTCTACACAAAACCATGTAGAAATTAAAATAGCAAATGTTACCTTATTCATACAATAATGAGATATTGAGAATCAAATACTGATGTTAGGATCAACCCATTCTCAATCGTGATTGTTCAAAAAATATAAGCGTGCAAATCATCAACAACAAGAATGATACTTTAACTGGAACTGTTTTTGATATACGAAAACTGAAATCAAAACCAACAAGTTGAATTTATTGTAGAAATTCAGATATGGGCCTAAAACAAACCAAATCGAAAAGAAAAAAAATTAGCAAAAAAAAAGAAGAAGAATGATACTTTAATAGGAATCATCAAAACGTTGATTAAGGGAAAAGAAAAGAAAAAAGTTGATTAATGGTAAACGAATAATGGTGATTTCCCAAATTTCATTTTTTGGTTACTAATAATTAAAAATTATTTTATGTTTTTATCTGTAAAAAAAAATAAAAAAAAATTATTATATATGGTAAAACGAATTTAAACATTTAAACATAATTATAAAAGGGTAATTTAGGAGTTATTAAAATTTTATTCATCTACAATGAGGGTAATTATATAGTTTTTTAAAAATTTTAATCTACAATGAGGGTATGCCGATAATTTTTTTATTTGTTTTTGTTTTTATGTATCTATTTTGTAGAAAAATATATTTTTGGAATGACATGTATGATTCAAAATTAGTGATTTTATAGATTTATAAATTTAATGTATTAAAATAAATTTTTATAACGGAAATTCATTATGTGGACATAATTTTTTTCTAATTCGTCCTAGAACGAGAGTTCAATATGAAAAGTAACGGTAGTTTATTAAAAAATATTGTTTTCTTTTCGTTCACTTGTGTGGCTTAATGTTCATTTTTATTATATATATACACACCCTCTGTTTTAATTAACAAACATCTCTCAATACAAAATGAAAAAAATACAAATTATAATATATCTTCAAATTGTAAAATATGAAAGTATTCGTTGTGGACACAAATGATAGTTTTGTAAATTTTGAATTTATTATATTTTATATAAATCTCTACGAAAAGCTTGATTTGAAGACACATTGTAACTTGTATTTTTTTCATTTTAATATGTAGAGTATTTGTCTAAATTTTCAGAATTAAATTTAATTAAATATAAAATAAAATACATTTTTTATTAAATTAAACCAAATAGACATGTTTGGCAACATAAATTATAGTTATCCACAAAAAGAATAAAATAAAATGAAGGTATTCATGTTTGGACACAAAAAAATGTATTTGTTTTAATAGATTAGATATTCATCCTATGTAATGGAAAAACTTAACTTTGGAGAGTTGCCTCAAAGGCTCAAAGCAATTCTCCTCATTTTATCTTTTATTAGATCAATCTAAAATTGTGTTCTTGGTGACAATCTAAATTTCTTTTCTTTCTCTTAAACTAGAATAAAGCTTATATGAGCTATCTATTTTCTAATTTTGTTTTTATGTTTCAATAAGCTCCTTTAGAGTTTGAATCCACATGATTTGGATGTTCCCACAGTTGGAGGCTAGCTAGCTACAATCAGCAGCTAAAAACATGAAAGTTTGTATATAATACGATGCACAAAAGAGGCATCGAGGTATCAAAGCTTCATGAGGCACACAGACAGTCGTACGATCAGGTTATAATTTTTAAGGTAGATAGATTATTGTCAATCAGTGGTTCATCACAACACCATTCAATTGAAGCTCATTAACAAAACAAAAAAAAAAGAATCTAATAGATATGAGTTTCATGCAAACTCAACACCTTCAAGCCTTTGGGTTGATTTACCCACGGAGGGCATAGGACGAGCCCCTTCCAGTCGTTCCTCCACGATTCTGTGAAACGAATGAGACAATATAAAGAACAAAAGAATCTGCCATTGGAATATTCCATAAGAGTGAAAGGCCCTGGGCATCGGCAATGACAGTTGTTGCAAGTTGGTCGTAAAGATCTACTGTTAGACAACAATACAGTCGTCTGGTCCAAATCATCTCCTGGTTTGACACCCTTGAAATCCCCAAGGACACAGAGAATATGCAAAGTCACCCCGCAATCTTTACAAGTGTAGAACCAAGTCTCTGGATCTGTTTCCCTTTCGCAGATATCGCACCAATACTTTCCCCTTGCCTTTTCCTCTTCACCGTAACAAAGAGTGAGTGGATGATCATCATACCTGTGAAGACTTACCGTTAGTGGTAGAGTGGCGCAACGGAAGTCCAAATAGAATTTGCATTTGGTGCAGCCTAAGACCATTTCTTTTGTACGTATGCCGCAACCCTTGCATGTTTTCCTGATAATCTCATCATCACTCTCTACTTTGATGTATAGTAAAGGATGATGATGAGACCCATGGATAAACGGCTCAGTAATCGAACTGCATAGTAAGTCGAAGCGCTTTGACTGCTGACCCGCATACATGAACCCTCTGCCACAATATTGCAAACAAGCAGAGCAGTCATTATACTGGATACTAATCCTATCCAAGAACCAGAGCTGAAGAGGTTTCGGGCTTAGAAAATGCCGTTTTTGCTTAAGAAGATTGGCACATGTTTCATGGAGAAAGAAACTACAATCTAAACAGCTGTAGAACGTGTTAGAACCGATGGGACGAACACATCCTCCACACAAGATGCTTTCCTCCATTGCAATACCATCTTTGTTGAGGCTCAGGTCATGTTCATCATGAGCGAAATGAGTGATTGTGGTGTCATCATTCACTATGAATGGCTCAACATCTTCAACTTCTTCAGCTACCCCATCAAGCTCTTCCCCATCCCACACGTCTTCCCTTGTTGCACATCTTGAATGAACAGCATAGTTAGAACAGCTTGAACAAGAATAAGCCCCGTATGACCAGTCTATCTCTTCCCAGCAAACCCCACATCTCCATTCTCCAGGACCAAGAGGATACGTGTAAGAAACGCGGTGATAATGGCGATTGATGTGAATGACACGCGGTAAAGCAGCACAATGTCCATGGATCATGAAATCGCGGTGATCATGCGCGCATTGGAGACAGAGATAAGGAACACGGTCGCCTTTCATCCCACAAGCATCACAAACGAATGAGATCATTCTTGGCAAGAGTGTGAGTGTATGCTCATGGACCTTCAGATTTGAAAATGCAACTGGTGGTGGGTTTTTAGTCGCACAAACCATATCCATATTAAACTTACAAATATCACAATGGTAAAGTAAGTTCCCAGCTGTGTCTTTTCCACAAAGATGACATTCCGGATCAGTGTAGTTGGGAGCTCCTTCGGTGAGAAGCTTAAGAGAGTGTTTGGCATGACAAGTGTGAGTGATCTCTGGTGGGTCAAATACAGAGACACATTTCTCATGAACCGTCAACCTACAAAGAGGACAGAAATAGCCATTGCGGAACCTAAGACCACAAAAATCGCATTGGAGACAACCATTAAGATTGACCAAGAGTAGAGGATGATGGTGCCACGGCATCTTCAGATGTGCTCCGGCACACAGGGCATCAACCATGCAATCAATGTCCAAACTGAGTTTACATACGGAACAGTGAAAAAGGAGACGCTTGGTGTTTTTACCGCAGATATGACATTTCGGATCGGTCTTACGAGGAGCCCCCGTTGTGAGAAGTGAGACGATGTCCAACATGACAAGGGTGCTCGAATAATGTCTCTTGTGTGTTAAACACAAAGGCACATTTCTTGTGAACGGTAAACTTACATTCACCGCAAAAGTAGCCATCACGATACGATCCGTCGCAAGCATCGCATTCCAAACCATCACGACGGCTAAGGAGGGACAAAGGATGCTCGTGTCCTTGCAAAAGCACCTTCTTATTCATGGCTATTGCGCTGATGAGGTGGAGAGAATGCAAATCAATTTTTGTGTAATTGGACTTTTGTTTTTTTGTAATAATGAATCTACTATTGTTGTCCGTCTACCTACTCTAATCAATTATTACTTGTTATATTATATGTACGCACTAAATAGTTACGTTGACAATCTACCAATAATAGAGCTAGTGGGCACGTATTTAGTCTTTGTTTTTTGTTTTTTTTTCTTTGTGTTAAAATAGTCATTGTTTAGTTGGAACACTAATCTCGATCACCCCTCTGCTTTGCCTGTCATGTGAGTTTTTGTTGGAAAGTGCCTTAGTTAAAGATGTTGCAGAGTAATTGCTCAAGTGATCAAGTTGTTGTTGTTTTTAATTATTTTTTTTGTTATGCAAAGTAAGTGACTAAAGTGAATATTCTCCTCAACAGACAAATAAGGGATAACCTTGAAGAACAAGGAAATATCCCTAAATACTGATTCTCGAAGATTCTAGGTTGTAGGGTTTTCGTGGTGGGTATAAATATTATAGAAAGGCCATGAGCCGTGCGTAAACACTCTAGAATATTTTCGTGAGTTTGTAAACTTCAAAGCAAAAAAAAAAGCTTAGAAGGTGAGCATGATTGACTCTCTTTGTGTTTCACGGTTGGGTGAATATGATCAAAGGAGAGTTAGGCTTAGATTTATTCTTAGTCGGGTTTGATCTATTGGGTAGAATAGATTGAGTAACTTCCGAGATAAAGGAGATCCTTATAAAATGTTTTTTTATCAATAAGAATAAATCTACAAGCGTTGGACTTGGCGCGTTCCATGTCAAAGACCTGTTGTTGTGCACTGATCTATACTTCTACAATTGGTATCAGAGATGACACCTGATAAAGGATTTGCTATCTTTTCAACATGTGAGATCTTATGACGAGGTATAGAGAATGCACAATAGTTTGTTGCAGTACCAAAGCCCTTGAAGCTTGACGTTGAGCACTATGGCTACTGGAAGGTTTCCATCAGGCAGATGATTCAAAGTATCGATATGGATGCCTGGTTTGCGGTGGAAGAAGGATGGACACTGCCAACGACAAAAAATGAAGCTGGAGAAACGGTTCTAAAGCCCAAGAGTACATGGACTGCAGAGGAGAAGACAAGAGCAAAACACAACTCTCAAGCCATGTATGTTATCTTTGGTTCGCTGCCCATGAACCAGTTCACTCGGGTGCAAGGGTGTACATCTGCAAAGGTGGCTTGGGACATTCTGCATGTTTCATTTGAAGGCACCAGTAATGTGAACCGTATTTGACTTGACATATTGGCCTCAGAATTTGAAAATCTGACCATGGGAGATGGTGAGTCTATTGATGAGTTCAGCAGCAAGCTGAGTTCGATTTCGTATGAGGCAGTAGTTATGGGGAAAAGATACAAGGACAAGAAACTAGTGAAGAAGTTTCTCAGGAGTTTGCCTGCTAAGTTTCAGTTACATAAGTCTGCTATTGATGTCTCCCTGAACT
Organism: Eutrema heterophyllum; assembly: GCA_002933915.1. NCBI lineage: Eukaryota > Viridiplantae > Streptophyta > Magnoliopsida > Brassicales > Brassicaceae > Eutrema > Eutrema heterophyllum. The sequence goes on along the minus strand of PKMM01025601.1, from coordinate 31,471 downwards.
TAGACGAGTTGAAGTTTGATGAAGTGGTGGGAATGATGCAGGCGTATGAGCTGCAGATGAAGAAAAAAGATCATACTACATGGAAAAGCATTACTCTGACGGCTGTTGAGAATCAGACAGGTGTGACCGAGGAAAAAGTAGGGTTGATTATCAAGAAGTACTTCAGAAAGATGGAAAGAGGTCAACGCAAGGGAATCTCAGCCTTTGGCAAACCTGATGTAGAGAGGGAAAACAAGAAGTCGGAGAAACAGTGTGCTGAATGTGAGGGTTTTGGTCACTTTAAGGCTGAATGTCCAATTATCAAGAGGAGAAGTTCACTAGAATGCTATGAATGCAAAGGCTATGGGCATACGAAGGCATATTCTCTTGGGTCATCTAGGGCAAAACAAAAATTGTATGTGACGTGGAGTGAGAGTGATACTGATGAAGATGATGAGAATTGAGAAGAAATTCTCAACAGCTTTGTTGCTTATTTGGGTGTCATTGAAGAAGAGGAGGAAGAAATAGCTCTGGAAGCCCAGACTAAACAAGATCAGGTGACTGATTCTGAATTAGTAGACGACGATTCTGATCTATCATTGGAAGAACAAATCAGTATCCTGATTGAAGAACTGATTGTGAGGAAAAAGGAATATCCGGACCTCATTTCAGAATAGAAGGTCCTGATGAGCAAGATTTCCATTCTTGAGAAAGAATTGTCTGAGGAAAGGGGCAAATCACTGGGGTTAGAAAAACGGTTGGAAGATCAGTTGAAAAATATCAAGATGCTGAGCAAAGGAACTAAGGATCTGGACAAGCTCCTGACTGTAGGCAGAACGTCCAACATCAGTTGGGGACTGGGGTATGAAGGTGGTAATTCAAGAGGTTCAACTCAATTTGTTAAAGGTTCAACCTCAGTCGTGAAGCAACCAGAAGCGAACCTGAAAAAAATGAGCATCAAGAACTCAAAATGGTATGATCAAAAGTGTGCATGCACACAACTAGAGAAAGTCAGAACCAAGGTCTGATCGATACATCTTCATGAGTAGAAGAACTGGATGCTGGTATTGTGGCAGTCAGTATCACTACAAGGCTGATTGTTATAGTTTTTAGAGTCGTGTTACACAAGTCATACGTCCGAAGAATTTCCACAGAGATTGTAAGCGAGTCAGTCAGGTGTATGTTAAGAAAAACGACATGTATTGTCACATGGCACACACATCAGAGGAACCTATCTCTGAACGAAAGCAGTGGTACTTTGACAGTGGTTGTTCGAGACACATGACTGGAGTACATGGAAACTTGAGCAAATATGAAGAAATCTCAGTTGGAAGAGTTACATTTGGTGATGGAGCAAGAATGAAGATAAAAGGCAAAGGTGTCACTAGTGGTGAAACTCAGCCAAATCTGAAGGATGTGTATCTTGTTGATGGCATGAAGGCTAATTTAATTAGCATCAACCAACTGTGTGGTGATATCATCTTTACAAGGCTTGGATGCAAGGCAGTTGATCAACAAGGCTGTGTGAGGCTAGAATGTCAGAGGTCTGGCAGCAATTGCTATATGTGGCAATCTAACAAGACCTATTTGAGCACTACTCTTGATAATAAAGCTGAGCTCTGGGATCAGAAGTTCGGTCATCTGGATGTTAGAACAATACTGAAGCTGCTCACTAGAAGGCTGGTCAAGGATCTGCTAACGCAAAGTCCTCATAACAGAAGTTCGTGGAACAGTCTGATAACACAGATCAGCTTGACGACTGTGGTACTCCGAATCCTCAGGTGCATCGGAATCACTTTACTAATGATATTGTATGAGAGATTCAGGGGAGAAGAGTTACCAAGGAAAGGATATTGATTTGAAACATTAGAATACTGAGCTGGTTCAGTTTGCATTCCTTGTTTCAACAACATATCCGGTACATCACAATGAGGCGTTGATCGAGCAATATTGGGTAGCGGCTATGCAAGAAGAACTGGAGCAAGTTAAGCACAGTGATATGTGGGGGTTGATCCCACAACCACATGGAGTCAAGGTTGAAGGAGTTGAATTTGGTGAGACCCCGATTGCTAGACTTGAGTCCACCACATGTCTGCTTAGGATGGCAGTGCTTGCCAGTCAAGGGTATGTTCATGGGAGTATGGATAAAGCATTGTTTGTGTTTGAAGATAACAACATATTGATGCTCGTGCAAATCTATGTTAACAACATAGTGCTCGGATCCACAAGTCAGAAGCGTGTCGATCAGCCTGTGCAGAACATGACTTAAGAAGTTGAGATGAGCAGGTGCAGAGAGTTGAAATACTTCTTGGGTCTGCGAGTGGATGACAATTTCTTTAAGAATGAGGATGGAGAGGATGTGGATGAAAAGTTATACAGAGGTATGATTGGGAATTGTTGTACTCAACTTGTGCGGATGAAACAAATGGCGGCTGAGTATGGTATGATCTCTGACTCTCTATTAGCTCTGTGTGATAATCAAAGTGCCATTGACATTGCAAAATATCATGTTCAACATTCTTGAATGAAACTCATTAATATTAGACATCATTTTATTCATGAACTAATTGAGGAGAAACTGAGTGTGGCTGATAGTATGAGTATTGAATTGCAACGGGATGTTTTGTTTACTAAACCTTTGAACTTCAACGGATTGGTTAATTTAGGGAAGCCCATAGGTGTTTGTGAGACCTAATCTGCCTTTCAAGTGTGTTGATCTAATACAAGGATATGCACATGGACAGACTTCTAAGCTAAAAACAATTTGATCAAATTTAGTATCATGTATATGTAGTGCACTGTGGAAAACAGCTACATGTCATGCTGTTCTGAGTGTTGAGAATGAAGAAGTCAAAGAGCTGAGGAGAGGCATAAGTGTGCATACTGTTTAACAAAAAGGAGCTCTTAACATAAGTCTGAGTATGCACAAGTAACAGAGGTTGAGAAGTCAAGTGATATCTCTGATACACATCAGAAGATTCAACAGGAGCTAATGAAGGTCAAAAGCATGAATGATGACCAAAACCACAAAAGGTGATTAGCGATGAATGTTGAACACATTAGAAGATTCAACATGAGCTAATGAAGGTCAAAAGCATGAATGATGACCAGAACCACAAAAGGTGATTAGCGATGAATGTTGAATCCTTGCTCCGAGGTTGTGTTAAGTAAAAAAAAAGGGGACTTAACACACACACATGTTCGTGCACTCTCCAAAGGAAATTCCAGCTGCCTTATGCCTATTACTCAGAATGAAGGCATGCCAGTGTGAAAGACTAGCCACAGAACCCATGACTGCTATTTTCATACAGAGTGGTGAAGTTTGTTCTCAAATAAGTCATGATCATTGTTTTGGGGAAGCACATACTGCTGTAGAGATCTCAAAGGTACATAAAAGTAAATAATTTAAATAAAAAAATTTTAAAAAATAATACCTTGTACTCTTGTATCAGATATCTCTATGGGTCAGTTAGTAGTGCATGTCTAAATGTGTCAAACTGTTTAGTTTCTGATATGTGTGAATATGTGATTTTGATCAGACGGGTGTTCTAAGAACAGCGATGTGTTATCAAGTGTGCACTAATGATTTTGTTAAGTGCTGACAGGTTCGATTGTTTTTAGACTTGCAGGCTTAAGCCCATTTGTCTCAAAGCCCAAAGGGAAAAAAGGAGGTCTTTATGGTGGGAAAGACGCTAGGGTTTGTCAAATCAAACCTCTAGTCTCGGAAGTCGAACCGCCTAAAGGAAGTTTTCTCTCAAAGATCCAAGAGCATAAAAGTCTGAATCCTCTCACGAAAATGCAGTCGTTCCTCAGTGGATTTCAACGCCTGGTGAGACCGAGTGCATCGCCGTCCATGCCGAGTCAATTTGTTGTTGAATACACCTCGCCGCGGCAACCGAAGCAGTTCCCCGATGAAGTCGCAAACCCTAACACCACCTTGGTGTTGTCTGTTGATCGGAATCCTCGGCGATTGCGGTCTGTTTCGCCAGATCGAGTGAGCAGGGACTCTCAGCCTGTCGCTTCTCCAAAGCCGCCGTGATTGTGGAGTTGCTCGACGATGAAGATGGCGATGATATCCAGTCAAGCGACCTTCCGAATCCTCAAGGTGTGTCTTCTCGATTGAGGAAGAGGAATCAACCCATAGCTCGGAGAAGAAGAAGAAACAAAAGGTTGAATCTGACAAGCACGCGACTTCTCGGCCTTCGCGCTCAAAAATTGGAAAGACGGTGGATAGTTCTCAAAACCCTAATAAGGACCAGGTCTTTGATTTTAAGCGATTCAGCTCATACCAAGCGAAATTGAGGTATGGAATTCTTTCTGGGAACCCAAACAAATTCATAGAGGAAAGGAATGCTTCGTTTGGTGAGGCTGATATTGTTAAGCAAATCATTGTGAATGCAGGTTGCTGAAAATGGTCTGCGAGATCAAGTCGTTTGTCCCTGAAGTGATCTGGGAATTATGGGCGAATCTGCCCACTGCTAAAGTTGAGTCAGAATCGGTTGAAGTTCTGGTAAGAGATTGGGTGTATGAGTTCTCTGCTCAACGTATCAACGAGCTGTTTGTCCTATCTGAGGTCAATGACAGAGAAGGACGGGTACAGATGGCTGCGATAACTTCGAATGATGTTGCTGAGTTCATGACAGGTGGAAAAGTCAAGGTCTGGCCTTTGAGTATCTCATCTGAGTTCACTTATGACAACAAGGATTTGTACAAGATTTGTTGTCGAAACTGGTACCCTAGCACCAATGATGGGTATCCAAATCTGACCAGAGCTCAGATGGTGTACAAGCTGGTCCACAAAATTCCTTTCAACTATGATAAATTTGTGTTTGATCACATTTTGCAGTTGGCTATGTCACATGAGTCCAAGTTCTACATTCCTTTCCCCTGTCTGGTGTATCAGCTTCTGCAATCGCATCATCCTGTGAAGCTTGATGATACTGATGCAGTCCCCAAGGTCAAGAAGCAGAAGAAACCGGCCAGGAAGGGAACAACCTCAGCATTCAAAGCTGGCACCTCCAGTGATCGCAAGGCGATGAAGCAAGCCATACTGATTCTTCAGGCTGCTTTAGCTGCAGGTAAGTGATTTGTTTCTCTATCTCAGAATCTTGTTTTGCATCTATTAGGTTGTTTTTAACTTAGTTATGCACTCAAGAAGGGGGAGATATGTCGGAATCTGCTGATGATGGATAAGATTGATTCGTGGGGAGCGTGAGTAGTTTTTCAAATTTTAATATTCTTAGAACAAGTTGTATTTCAGACGTTTGCTATTTTTGTTTTTGAACTCATCAGCCCTTTGCGGTTATCTTGATCTGTAATATGTTTTTGAACATGGCTGGTTTGGACGAGTTTTCATTTTGAATATATGCTAGATGCTGGTCTAAATATTGTCTTGTTGCCGTGTTTGGGTTCCTCTCTGTTTGACTTTCAGGTTTCGACAAGGGAGTGCTTGAGTATCAAACTAAGTCAAAAAGGAGGAGATTGAAGATGCAGATTCTGGAACAGCTCGCTGGTTGGATCAGGAAGCTGCATCAGATCACATCAGGCGTCTGAGTTGCTGACGTGGACGTGGACGCGGGAGCTGATGTGGCAGCCCATGAGCAAATGATTTGATGAGGCAAGTGGCGTGAGCTGACTTGGGAAGGAAATAAAGGTGTGATTCGTTGTGGAGATGTTGTGGAGATTTAGTGAATATTCTCCACAAAAACAAGGAAGTGAGAAGCTTGAAGAACAAGGAAATATCCCTAAGTGCTGATTCTCGAAGATTCTATGTTGTAGGGTTTTCGTGGTGGGTATAAATATTCTAGAGAGGCCATGAGCTATGCGTAAGCACTCTAGAATATTGTCGTGAGTTTGTAAACTTCAAAGCAAAAAGAAAAGCTTAGAAGGTGAGTGTGATTGACTCTCTTTGTGTTTCACGGTTGGGTGAATATGATCAAAGGATAGTTAGGCTTAGATTTATTCTTAGTCGGGATTGATCTATTGGGTAGAATAGATTGAGTAACTTCCAAGATAAAGAACATCCTTGTAAAAGGTTTTTTATCAATAAGAATAAATATTCAAGCGTTGGACTTGGCGCGTTCCAAGTTAAAAACATGTTGTTGTGCACCTCTATACTTCTACACTTCTTACCCTCAACAGACAAGTTTTCCCTCTTATTTATTCTTTTGATTTAATAAAGGAGGGCTCTACTCTATATATCCCACAAAACAAATTTGAAAAAAAAGCAGAAGATTTGACCAGAGCGGCTACTGCTAGGGTCGGGTTTAGTGTTTTTCGAGAATAGTCCCTGCTTTATCTAACTATGAGTATTATTAATAGATGTGCTTAAAACTCTTTCCCGACTTTTCTCTCCTCTGTAAGCAAAAAATTGGCCCCTCTTTCCTTTTCGAAACCCTAGTCGGCGGTGGCCACCGTCGGCGGTTCTCAACCACCATGGCCAGAAAAAGGGCAAATTGGGGCCTTTGATCCTACCGATAAAGATCCCCTAGGTTCCGCCTCCCGCGAAATCCGCTTCTTCTGATCTTGCGAAGTCATATGGGAAATCTTCTCCTTCGCCCAAATCCCCCAAGCGTAATAATCCGGCTATAACCTGATATATCATGGTTTTTACCCCGTTTAAGCCATGATATAAGTCCGTTTTATAGAGTCTTTCTACTATTTTGTAGTGTTTTAGAGTCTTTTACAGGTTTTAGCACGTTTTGAGCATAATTGGAGATATTGGAGCTTTCCGGAGTATTTTGGAGCAAAGCAGAAGTTCGTGTAGTTGAGTACCCGATTTGAAGCCTTGTATCGATCGATACCCGCACGGTATCGGTCGATACTCATTGAAGCAGACACGAGTCGCGACTTTAAATGAAGAGTTGAAGAATTGCAAAATTGCCCAGAAGACTTTATTATTTACAATTTAGCCCAAAACGTGTTTTAGGATTATAATTAGGTTTTTCAGCCACTTTTGTTGGTTAAGCTTTATTTTACTTGAGTTTTCTGTGAGAGAGCTTTGGAGGGAGACAAGTCTGAAACTCTGTACGCCTGAGAGAAGATTTCGAACCCTTGTTTTACTCTCTTCTATTTATTTGATTTGATGATCTCTTCAATCATGTTGCTTGTTTCAATCTCCATGTCTGAGTAGATCCACTGTTAGGTTTAGGGTTCTCATAAGGGGTTTCATTGAGTGTTGGTAATTGATTGGTTAGGATTCATAATCTGAATTAGTTCTTCACCATAGGTTGTTCTCAAAGCTATTTCTAGGTTAACGAATCTGGAACTTAGATCTTAGGTTAATCGATTAGGCACGACAGTGCAATTGATAATCTGACAGAACTTAGGGTGAGCAAAATAGCTATCCGCAAAGAGATTTGGTTTAGTTGTTTTGTGAACATATCAAACATGAACTTTAAAGCTGGTTTAGATCTTTAGAATTTGCAAAGAGATTTGGGATTCTGGGATTTAGACTTAGATAATTCTCGCAACGACAATTGGTTAATTATAGCTTAGTGATTTGAGTTCAAGAACCGTGCATAACTTGAATCCTGATTAATTGGTTTATCTGCATTCTCTGATTTCCTGAGAAATACCCTGAACCTATCTTTCCTCCATTGAATTTACAACAGTTTAATTTGCATTGTTATTTCCTTTTCATTGATCTACTTAGCTTAATTCTATTCTATTTGGTCTATTGTGTGATTTCTTGAGTCTCTGTGGATTCGACCCCTAAATACTACAATCGACAAGTTGTTAGTACTTTAGGGTATTACATTTTGAGCTTATCAAAATTTGGCGCCGTTGTCGGGGACTCTAAATTCGCCATTAGATTTTAGCTTAGAATTTCGACTAAGTTCGTCAGTATCGATCGATACCCAACTGGTGTCGGTCGATACTCGTCGTATTTTTTTTATTTTTTGTTACTTACGTGCTTTGACTTTTGTGTTTCAGGTGTATGCATAATCGCGAAACCAGGAGAAACAAGAGCACGCAGCTAGTTAATCTTTCCAACGAGGAACTAGCACTTTTGGAACGCACAAACAGGAAAGCAAAGACGCCAGCAGAGATGAACAACCCATTGGCTTTGATTCGTGATAAGGCTGGTGCTTTGAGAGACCATGAGGGTCAATTGTGCAATGAGAAGGGGCAACGACTTGATGGAGATGGAAACATCATTGTCCCTCCAGCTGTTGTGAATGTTGGGAATGGTGTGGTTGATCGTGGTAGGATAATTGGTGAGTACAACATGCCTGATCAGTTCTATGCCAATCGATCAGCGATTCGACCTCCTGCTTTTCAGAAGAATGACTTTGAGCTGAAACATGCATACTTCATTCTTGTGGGTCAGCATCCTTTTCATGGTCTTCCTCATGAGCACCACATGGATCATATTGAGAGGTTTGAGGACTTGGTCACGAGCATCAAGTACAATGGAGTGTCCAATGATTACCTCCTCTGTAAGCTTTTCCCATATTCTCTTGGTGGGGATGCAGCTTACTGGCTGAAGCAGTTCCCTCCTGGATCACTTACTACTTGGGAGGAGACTAAGAACGCGTTCCTGAACAATTTTTATGATGATGCGAGATCCGAGGAGCTTAGGAACAAGATCTCTCAGCTTTCTCAAGGACCAATTGAGGCGTTTAAGGCTGCTTGGATACGATTCAGGTCGTATCAGAGAGATTGTCCACACCATGGGTTCACTAAGGTCCAGCTGATGGGTATCTTCTTCAGAGGGGTTGACTAGAGGTATCAGATGGCTTTAGATGCTGCGAGTAATGGAAACTTCAACACCAGGTATCCAGACGATGCTTATGTGCTGATTGAGAACTTGGCGTCTAACAATAGCACCAATAATGCAGACTTTGAGCGAAGGAAACAGGCTGGGAGCATGGATGGATCGCAGATTGCTGAGGTTCAAGCTAAGCTGGATTCAGTGCACAATCTTTTGATGGGAAAGACGAAGAAGACTGTTCATTTTGCTGATAAGGATGAGGTGGAAGATGTTAACTACATAGGTGGTGCTGGTTTTCAAAGTCAGAGATATCAATACCAGCAAAACAACAACCGAAACTTCACCAACAATTACCAGCCTATTCCTCCCAAATCTCCAGAGAGCAAGGTTGAGTCTATGCTTGAGCAGTTTTTTCAGGGACAGCAGAAGATGACAGTGGATTTCAATGGGAAGATGGATGCTATGTACACAGACCTAAATGGAAAGATTGAAGCTCTTAGCATTCATTAGAAGAGGCTGGAAACTCAGGTCGCTCAGACTGCAACAGCTGTGAAGAGGCAAGAAGGTTTTCTTCTAGGGAAAACAGTGAATCCAAGGGAATGCGTCAATGCAATCACCTTAAGAAGTGATGAAGAGGTCGATCCAGGAGTGAAAATTGACCTAACTGCAAAGAATCTCGTCGATCTTGCTGAAGATGACGACGATGAGGCTCCCGAAATCGCCCCAGTATCGATCGATACCACCCAACATCGGTCGATACCCGTCCAAGGATCTGCCAAGGACGTTTCAAAACCAAGGGTGTCGATCGACACCACGCCTGTATCGATCGGCACTACACCCAAAGAGATGACGCAGAAGCCTTGTATCAATAGACACCAATCTGGCATCGATCGACACCCCTCGCAGACGGAGCCAGAAATTGAGAAAACACCCAAAATTGTCAAGGAACGTGTCTACAAAACTAAGGTGCCATATCCTATGCCACCTAGACATCTCAGAAACCCCATTACTGCAGAGAAGGTGTTCGGATTTGAGAAGATGGTAAGGAGGATTCCCCATACGATGCCTTTTGAAGAAGCTTTGGAATACCGCCCTTTGCTTAGTCACTTCTGAGATTGCAGAGAAACTCTAGAAGAGATCGAGGCACTCTTCGTCAAGGCAGGAAGCACACCACCACCAATGAAGCAGTTGACTAAGAGGGAAGACCTAGGAAAATTTTCAGTTCCATGCTCTATCTCTTGAGTTGAATTCAAAGAATCTCTCGTTGATTCAGGGTCTAGCGTCAATGTCATGTCAAGGGCAATTGCAGAGAGGTTGAGAATTGATATAAGATCTCCTAAGATGTCTCTTACATTCGCGAACTCCTCCACCTCAATGCCATATGGTACCATCCCTGATTTGCTGGTTAAAGTAGGAGATTGTCTGGTTCATACCGATTTTCAGGTTGTGGAGATGAGTGCAAGATCTAGTACGCCTTTGATTCTTGGAAGACCGTTCATGGCTACAGCTGGTGCAGTTATAGACACGCCCAGTAAGAGAATTTCGTTCTCATACATTGACAAGGAGATCTCCTATAAAGCCATTCCTTCTGGGAGCTCCCAAACATATCTCTTGCATCACCGTTGTTACAGGAGAGACGTTGATGGTTGATCTTTTGGATGAGCCTTATGATGAGCCAACTGTCATAGACGTTTTAAATGGTCCTTCTATCATCACGAAGAGAGACATCACAACGGCTAAGGCAAATAAGAAGGTGAAGAGCAAAAGAGTCGAGAGTGCTACCCATGTGACTTTAACCCCTCAGAAGTGTGATGGAGATTCGATTGAGTATAAGGTGAAGTGCAAAGGAACCTCAAAACCATTCTCTAAGGTTAGAGTTATTCTTACTTCGGAGCTGAAAGAGAAAGGAAAGGAGGTTATGGAGAGCATGTTGAGCAGAACTTTGAAGCTGGAAGTGTCTAGTTGTAGAACTTGCCTGGGAGTAAGTTCTCAATTTTCTCATGACTGATCACCTGAGCCAAAGTCAAGCTAATGACTAAAAATAAGCGCTTGGTGGGAGGCAACCCACTGGTAAGTCTGTACATACGTTTTTCTTTTATTTTTGTTTTTGGTTTTGTGTCTTGTGTTTCACGTGCAGTAGATTCAGAAGAGCAGTATCGATCGACACCATCCACACGACAAAGGAGCTGGGTATTTCTTAAGGGACCGTGAGCTACAGATCGATCGATGTCAAAATTGCATCGACCAATATCCCTTGTATCGATCGATACCCGTCACCCATGTACGTCTCTTTCGATTTTCACCAATCCACTAAGCTCTTCTGTTTTTCTTTTACCGACTCTATGCTAAATAACACTGGGGACAGTGTTGTTTAAGTCTGGGGGAGGTGGTTGCTGACAATGTGTTTGTTTTTCTTAGAGTCAAGTCGTTTTTGAGTCAGTTCGTTGTTTTATTGAGTCAAAATTTGTTGGAGATTATGATCTTTTTCTTGAATCTATTGTTCTGACTTTGCTTCTAAGTGACCATTGTTACAGAATCAGTTCTAGATCAGACTAATGAAAAATCCAAAGGCTGACCAATTAACTAGAAGACACCCATGTTTCCAGCAGAGTTCATTCGAGCCTGAGCCAAATTTTTGCACTTCATCGATATGGTTGATGTTCATAGAGCTTGATTCCTCATTCATATCTGACAAAGGAACTCATGTGTTTAAAGTAATGGTATCTCTCTCCCCTGTTATAAGTTAATAAATAAGAGCATAAAAGATGAAATGATTTTCTTTTGAGTATAGGGCTAGGAAAATTTCCAGCGATCTCATTATTCTACTTGTGAAGGAATGATCACACAAAGGTTGGAAGCGAGGTTAGGAAAATTTCCCGTGATACCACTATTCGCCTACGCCTTTGATACATTGAGAGGGGAAGAACCGGGGATTCGGTGGCAAACACCATCAATACTCGCGTCTCAAACCTTGATTTGTATATGCGAATAAAAAAAGAAAAAAAAAGAAAAGCATAAAGTGAAATAAGTCTGGGGAGAGAAAACAATACCAAAAGTGTGAAAATTGGGTGGTTCTTTTGTCATGATATTGTATGGGAAAGAGTCTAGAATATTCTTGGCATTGATTACAGCGATGAAACTGGCGATGAAGGCTTGGATGGATAATGTTGTGAAATAATGTGTGTAGTCTGGGAAGCTGCGAATGTCTACGGAGAAGTACATGGTGGTCTTATCTTGGAATTGATTAGGTAACATATGAGCGCTAAGTTGAAGGGTCATTGCAATGTTTCAAGAACAGGTGAGTCTTCGTTGTTTTCAAACCTCTTTCTCTGGTTTAATCTTCTATTTGCTTGAGGGCAAGCAAAGGCTAAGTCTGGGAGAGTTGATATATCATGGTTTTTACCACGTTTAAGCCATGATATAAGTCCGTTTTATAGAGTCTTTCTACTATTTTGTAGTGTTTTAGAGTCTTTTACAGGTTTTAGCACGTTTGGAGCATAATTGGAGATATTGGAGCTTTCCGGAGCATTTTGGAGCAAATCAGAAGTTCGTGTAGCTGAGTACCTGATTTGAAGCCTTGTACGATCGATACCCGTACGGTATCGGTCGATACTCACTGAAGCAGACACGAGTCGCGACTTTAAATGAAGAGTTAAAGAATTGCAAAATTGTCCAGAAAACTTTATTATTTACAATTTAGCCTAAAACGTGTTTTAGGATTATAATTAGGTTTTTCAGCCACTTTTGTTAGCTAAGCTTTATTTTACTTGAGTTTTCTATGAGAGAACTTTGGAGGGAGACAAGTCTGAAACTCTGTTCGCCTGAGAGAAGATTTCGAACCCTTGTTTTACTCTCTTCTATTTATTTGATTTGATGATATATTCAATCGTGTTGCTTGTTTCAATCTCCATGTCTGAGTAGATCCACTGATAGGTTTAGGGTTCTCATAAGGGGTTTCATTGAGTGCTGGTAAATGATTGGTTAGGATTCATAATCTGAATTAGTTCTTCACTATAGGTTGTTCTCAAAGCTAATTTTAGGTTGACGAATCTGGAACTTAGATCTTAGGTTAATCGATTAGGCACGATAGTGCAATTGATAATCTGACAGAACTTAGGGTGAGCAAAATAGCTATCCACAAAGAGATTTGGTTTAGTTGTTTTGTGAACATATCAAACCTGAACTTTAAAGCTGGTTTAGATCTTTAGGATTTGCAAAGAGATTTGGGATTCTGGGATTTAGACTTAGATAATTCTCGCAACGACAATTGGTTAATTATAGCTTAGTGATTTTAGTTCAAGAACCGTGCATAACCTGAATCCTGATTAATTGGTTTATCTGCATTCTCTGATTTCCTGAGAAATACCCTAAACATATCTTTTCTCCATTGAATTTACAACAGTTTAATTTGCATTGTTATTTCCTTTTCATTGATCTACTTAGTTTAATTCTATTATATTTGGTCTATTGTGTGATTTCTTGAGTCTCTGTGGATTCAACCCCTGAATACTACAATCGACAAGCTGTTAGTACTTTAGGGTATTACATTTTGAGCTTATCATAACCTCTCCTAAAGCTGCGATTCCCCCTTCCTCGAATGAGCTTGCTCTTCCCTCCTCACCTGCTCTCACTTGGTGCCAACGATTCAAATCTGGATCAAGCACTCTCAAGAAGTGTGGAACTCCGTTTCATCTCGCAAGTGGTGAACTATGTGTCACGATTCCAAATAAAGTGATTGAAGACAGCAAACCCTTGTGGAAGGATTTTGTGATTGGTCAGTTCTATCGCACAGCCCCATCCTTCGGAAAAATCAAAGCCGTGGTGAACCTAATGTGGAGTAAATGGCATAGAGATATCTTTGTTACCAAACTCGACTCGGTGAACTCATTTCTGTTCAAGATCCCAAACAACGCTACCAGAGAACGAGTTCTCAAGGAAGGCATATGGAACATTGATGGAAGCACGATGTTTGTCGCTCCATGGAGTCCGGGAGTTAAACCTAAAATCCCTGCTCCCAAAACAGCTATGGTGTGGATCGAATTGCGTAAGGTCCCATACGAGTTTTATAATCCTCGAGCGCTTAGCCACATTGCTAGCTTGGTTGGACATCCGATCTACTTGTATCCTCAGACTTTGGCAATGACAAATTTCGAGGACGCAAAGGTTTTCACGGAGATTGATCTTCACAAGCCAGTTCTGGAAACAGTGTGTGCTCGTTTTGAAACGGGTGAAACAGTAAGGGTGGAAGTCTTTTGTCCTCACTTGCCTCTTATATGCAAACTGTGTAATGAAGCAGGACATACCTCCAAAAGATGTCTGAAAGCTCCCCCCCCCCCCCCCCCCCCCCCCAANCCCCCCCTTTGTAAGAATTGTAATAATGCTTTCCATGATGAGGCTATCTGTCCATTGAAAAATAAGATGAAGCCAAATGCTGAAGCATAAAGGAATCTCTAGTCCAGGTTGAACTAAAGAAGTCATATCTTCAGGCTGATCCAAATGCTGAATCTCCATCATCTTCTACTGAGCCGGCGATTTTGTCTGCCAAGTCCATCTCAGGAGATACCTCGATGAAAGAGAAAGAAAAAGGGGAAGAAACCCCTAAGATACAAATAAAAACTTGTTTGACAATAGAGAAGGAAACTGCTGCAGAAGGGGAAGTAGAAGAGGGAGAATTCACTGTTGTTGTTTCTAAGAAGAAGAAATCTAAGAAGCTAAAGAGCAAGTCTGCAAAGGCTCTTTATGAGGTGGAAGGGAACTCCCTTCGCCGTCACTAATTCCCAACCAACCTTTTTTTGTAATGCTGAGTTTTTTTTGGAATCTTAGAGAGATTAACGATCCAGATAAGCAGCAAAGGTTTAAGAGTTGGAGGCTTCAACACCGGCCTCTTTTTGGTTGTCTCGCGGAGACTCATGTTTTGAAACCAAATGCTAGTAGAATAATTGCAGAGATTCTGCCTGGTTGGAGAAGGGAAGCAAATTATGAGTACGCTTATATCGGTAAGCTTTGGGTAGTATGGGACCCTGCAATTTCGCTGATTGTGTATAGCAAATATCTACAGTAAATTACATGTGGTTTATATTTTCTGGATAGAAGCTGGAGCTACACGGTTACTTTTGTTTATGCATCAAATCAGAGAGCAGAAAGACGCGATCTTTGGGATGAGTTGCAATCTCTTTCAGGAAACGCTCTTTTTGGTAGCTCTCCTTGGTTGGTTTCGGGGGATTTTAACCAAACTTTATTGGCCAGTGAACACTCCCTGAGAGATGATTTTGATAATGTTTCAGCAGGAAGTAGGGAGCTTCGTCCCTGTCTAAACATTACAGTCCTTTTTGATCTACCTTACAGGGGTCTTGTCTTCACTTGGTGGAATCACAGAAGGGCTGCTCCAATTGCTGAGAAACTTGACAGAATTTTGGGGAATGATCAGTGGCTCTTATCTTTCCCGGAAGCATAAATCAGTTTCGAAGAACCGCTTTTTTCGGATCATGCAGTGTGTTGTATCAGACTTCCTGACCATACCCTAAGCCGAGGAGGCCTTTTAAGTTCAACCTTCATCTGCTTCAGTACCCAGACTTTATCTCAATTGTTGAAGAAGCGTGGAGAGGTTTCACTGTGACGAGTACTCGGATGCATCAAGTAAGTAAAAAACTTAAGCTCCTTAAGCGAATCTTGAAAGAGTTGGACCACTCAGCTTTTTCAGGAATTCAACAAAGGACAGCAGAATCCCTGGATGAGTTTAATTTTTCTCAGAACATCATGTTATCTACGCCTTCTCCTGAGGAAGCAGAGAAAGAATTTTTGGCTCTTAAGAAATGGAAGAATTTATCTAAGGCAGAGGAAACCTTCTTGAGAATGAAGTCAAAGATCAAATGGCTTAAGTTGGGTGATCAAAACACTGGGTTTTCCATCGTTGTGCGGCTGCTAGAAGAGCAAGGAACCATATTTGTAGACTCCGTCTTGACAACGGCAGAAGGATCTCAGATTTGGACCAGATTAAGAGAACTTGTGTGGATTTCTATACCAACATGCTAGGTCCACCTGTATCTTATAAACCATCTATGGTTGCTTGTATTGAATTTTTCCATCCATTCAGGTGTAATGATGATTAAAGAAGATGCTTGGAAAGGCAATTCTCTCTTGAGGATATTAAAAAGGAATTCTTCTCTCTCCCTTCTGATAAAGCTCCTGGGCCAGATGGGTACACATGTGAATTTTTTAAACACTGTTGGGGAATAATTGGTGAAGAAGTTTCGGCAGCAGTTCTTGGGTTCGTCGTCTCAGGGAAAATGGAACCACATTGAAACTCAACCATCATCGATATGGTCCCTAAGACTGTGAACGCTGAAAGTGTAGCTGACTTCAGGCCTATATCCTACTTGAATGAAATGTATAAAGTGGTGGCGAAACTCCTAGGGAAACATACTACCTTTGATGATCTCTGAAAATCAAACGGCGTTTGTTAGTGGAAGGCAAATAGTGGAAAATGTGTTGCTGGCTTCTGAAATGGTCCAAGGTTACAACACAACAAACATCACGAAGAGAAGAATGCTTAAGATTGATCTAAAGAAGGCATTCAATTATGTAGATTGGAGTTTTATCCTAGATACTCTTAAGGCTACAAACTTCCCTCTTATATACATCAGATGGATACAACAGTGTATCTCCACTACAAGGTTCTCAGTGGCTGTATATGGTGAGTTGTGTGGTTCTTTCAAAGGCTCAAGGGGAATAAGACAGGGGATCCTCTTTCTCCTCCCCTTTTTGTGATTGGAATGGATGTTTTTTCTCGGTTGCTTGATCTTCGGTTTGCTTCAGGTCAAATAGGAGCACACCCGAAAGCATCAAATCCCATGATTTCCCACCTTGTCTTTGCAGATGATATGATGGTCTTCTTCGACGGTTCTTTTCCTTCCTTGCAAGCAATCGTGAATCTACTCAGCTATTATTCATCGATCTCTGGCCTAACAATGAACATTAGTAAAACTGCTTTGTTCATTGCAGGCTCTTTCAGGGGTGCTCGTAGTGACGGTTTCCCTATTCTGCCACTTGACAACGGTTCAGCTAGTTACATGTATAAAGGATAGATACAAATGGAAGGATGGAGTTGGTCCTCAAAAAGATGACTTCAAGTTTTCTCTTGCTCGGTGCCAAACAAATAGTGCATTTACGGAAGTGCAGTGGCATAAGGAGGTTTGGTTACCAGGACATGTTCCTAAGCATGCATTCGTTTTGTGGTTGGCTATCCATGATAGGCTTTCTAACAAATTTAGACTTGCTAGTTGGGGAGTGATTGATAACAGTACTTGTGTGTTATGCAAGATCTAAATGAGACTAGGGATCATCTTCTCTTGAGATGTCCTTATAGCCAAGACGTTTGGAGACTGGGTTTTGAAAGGCTCAATGCTCCGTTCATGGGTTTTGGTACATGGCCTGTTTTTTAGAGATGGTTAAAGAGGGCGTATCAAAACACAGCGGAAAACAACTTGAGGCTCCTAATGGCTCAAGCGATTAATTATCTACTCCCTTTGGAAGCAGAAAAACGACTGAATCTTCAACAACAATCATCTTCCCGCGGAGCTGCTCTTCAAGAAGGTGGATAGGGGAATCCAAGACTCTTGTTTGGCCCGCAAGGACAGGCCTGGTTTTCAAGATTCTCTTGGTTTATGGTTCAGAGGTACTTAATTTTTTCCTGTAATCTTCGTTCTATTTTTTTTCTATCTTGTCATGCTTTCATGGTTTATGACCGAAGGTTCATATCTTGTTGTTATTCTCATCTATTGTAATCCAGTCCCTTAAAAGTATTACAACCAGAAAGTTAAAAAAAAAAAAAAAAAATAGATGTGCTTAATTATTCAAAAAGTTTTTCCTCCTATTTATTGTTTTGATTTAATAAAGGAGAAAACTACTCCATATATCCCACAAAACAAAAAAAAAAAAAAAGATTTGACCAGAGCGGCTAGGGTCGGGTTTGAGTGTGTATTTCGAGAATAGTCCCTGCTTTATCTTTTTTTTTTTTTTTTTTTTGAAACACAGTCCCTGCTTTATCTAACTATGAGTATTATTAATAGATGTGCTTAATTATTCATATCGGAAAGATAAGTCACTAACTAGTTGTGGTCTATTAATGGAACTCCTGAGCACGATCAATCTCTTAGCACTCGTTCTTCTGCCCTTTGTTGTTGTTGGATCATCGTTTTGCGGCCATTGATGCTATCAAGAAGGTTCAAGAAACAAGGAATCTCAGGCCCAAAGTACAGATTCTTGTACGGAAACCTCCGGGAGATGAAGAAGATGAAGAAAGAAGCTAAGCTTCGGGTTCTCGATCCCAACTCCAACGATATCTTCCCTCGTGTGTTTCCTCATTATCACAAATGGATATCTCAATACGGTGCCGTTTCTGTCCATCTCGAAATTGTTCTCTCTCTTTCTTTATGTTTAAAGTGTGTGCCTTTTCGATGAACACACAAGTTATCTATGGTGATATATAATAGGAGAAACATTTCTATACTGGAATGGAACAAAACCGACGATATTCATCTCAGATCCTGAGCTAGGGAAACAGATCTTGTCGAGCAGGTTTGGTTTCGCTGTTATAGCAAAGACAAGACCCGAGGTCTTCCTACTTTTCGGTAAAGGACTCTCCTTTATTGATGGTGATGACTGGGTTCGCCATAGACGAATCTTGAACCCTGCTTTCTCCATGGACCGGCTCAAGGTCTTTTATATATTAATTCTTATTAATTTGTTACATGATTTGAGCAAAACGCTTATTGATTTGCTTGCTAAAAAAAATTGTCAGGTCATGACGCAACTTATGGTGGATTGCACCTTAAGGATGTTGGAGGAGTGGAGAAAACAGAGGAATGGTGAAGAAGTGGTGATGAAGATGGAAATTACCAAAGAGTTCCTTAGATTGACCGGCGATATTATAGCGACCACTGCGTTTGGAAGCAGTTACGCGGAAGGAATCGAATTGTTTAGATCACAGACAGAGCTTGAGAAATATTTTGTTACTTCTCTCACTAACGTTTTCATCCCCGGAATCCAGTAAGTGGTCAGTTGATTTCGTTCAGACAAAGTAATTAAAGATATATTTTTCGAGATTTGAAGGTTTTGGTTTCTTGTTTTCCATAAGATACCTTCCTACGCCCACCAACCTTCTACTGTGGAAGCTCGATAAGAAAGTGAGGGACTCGATCAAAAGAATTATAGATGCAAGGCTAAAATCTAATTCCAACAACTATGGAGACGATCTTCTGGGGACCATGTTGAAAGCTACAACATCTGACAAGTCTGAGAAAAAGATGACGACTGCTGAGATCATATAAGAATGCAAGAATTTCTATATCTCAGGGCAAGCAAATAGTGCGCTTCTATTGACATGGACTACGATGTTGCTGAGCTTGCACCAAGACTGGCAAGAGAAACTCAGAGAAGAGGTTTTCAGTGAATGTGGTAAAGATAAGATCCCAGATTCAGACACCTTCTCCAAACTCAAACTGGTAATGAATGTGTTCCATTTTTCAAAACGGTTTCTTGCGGTTGAAGAAAAAAGGGGTTTCTTGTGGCTGAAGAAAACCTAATTTATCTTTGCAGATGAACATGGTGTTGATGGAGTCGCTGCGTCTGTACGGACCTGTGATTAAAATGGTCCGAGAATCAACACAAGATATGAAGATAGGACACTTGGAGATCCCCAAGGGCACGAGCATACTCGTCCCGTTTCTGAAGATGCACAGCGAAAAGGCCATATGGGGAGAAGACGCCCAGCAATTCAACCCTCTGCGGTTCGAAAACGGCGTTTCTCAAGCCGCAAACAACCCAAACGCTCTACTCGCCTTCTCGATCGGACCAAGAACTTGCATTGCCCAAAACTTTGCCATGATCGAAGCCAAGACCGTTCTCACTATGATCCTTCAGCGGTTCCGGATTAGCTTCTCACGCGAGTATAAGCACACGCCGGTTGATAACTTCAATCTCTATCCGCAATACGGCCTACCCGTAATGCTTCAGCCCTTTCGATACTAGTGCTCGACGGTGAGGAAGAGAACAAACCAAGAATCTCAACGGAATTTGGTCAAGTTAATTATGTTCTATAATTAGACTTCATCATAAATTAATAAAAGTTAAGATGGTATATACACTTACATAAAACGGATAATTCACATTATATGCTTTTTTCTAAACTGATTAGAAAATTCTTTAGTTATGTTTTCATGGCTGTTGGATGAGAAGAACGTGGTAAACGATGCTCGTGCCCTTCTAAAGCCATCGTAGTCATGGTTGTAGGGAGAATGAGAATTTAATGTTTGGATAATTACGTGGACTTTAATTTGTTCACCTATAAACTTCAAGCAATGCTAGTTGTTATAAGTACACATCAATGTTAACGTTGAAAAAACTCTTATCATAGTAGAACTAAGTCGTGGGCAGAATAGTTGTTTTTTTTTTTGTTATTTAGATCGATGATCCGGGTTAAACCCGATTAATCCGATAGATGAGCAGGCTCTTTTGGCTTTATCGATCCTCGAAAAAGGATTAGGTTCGAAACCAGATACAAACGCGGTTCAATTATCCTCGAAAAAATCGAACCTGAAAATTTTGCGAGTTTACACCCTGAAACCATACGTTATCAACCAGTGACCACACCACACGTGGATTGAGGAGTTAGTTAGAGCACGTTTATCGGGCGTCTCTTAGCCCATTTCTTAAGAATTTTGGGCCGAAAAAAAAAAAAAAAAATTGATGTTTTAAGAAGAACCGTTTCTTATCTCGGATACATTAAGAAACGATTCTTATGGTGACGTGGCCTCACATTATTGGTTGGGACAAATGAGAAAGCAAACCTAATTTTTTTTTTTTTCGCGTTTCATTTCCTTTCTCTCTTCTTCATCGGTGAAATCGACATCTCTTCTTCTCTTCATCGGCGAAATCGCCTCCTCTCTTCCTTCAGCTTTTCCGACGAAAGCGACGTCCGCCGGAGCTATTCTCGGTCTCTCTGACGACGCCGAGGTAAGCGACTTCTTCCATCTCTTCTGTCTTCTCGATTTCATCGGTTATGTTTTTGTCGAATGATTTTCATTGTTTTTGTCGATCGATTAGGGGTTTGATCGATTAGGGGTTTTTTCGATTAGGGGTTTGATCGATTAGGGGTTTCATTTCCTTCTATGCTCAATTAGGATTTGATCGATTAGGGGTTTTTTCATTAGTTCCATTTCTCATGTGATTTTGGTTTGGATCGGTTCATGATTGATTTATGTGACTTCTTTTAGTGTTTCTGTAGGGATTGTGAGAGCCAGAGAGCAAGGGAAGGGGGAAGGAGATGAGTCATCATCATCGGTTTCATCGACAATTTCCAGCAGATGAATCCTCAATATGTAAGCAATTTCGATCCATTTTATATAATATGTTAGATTTCTGCTTCTTTTATGTAATTAGATGTGATGATTTAACACATAAATCTGGTGTTTCGTAGGAGAAACCGATGAAGCAAGAATCAAGACATTGCAGGAATGTTCTCCAAGACCAATACATAGAGGAACCACTTGCTAAACAGGTTCGTAATTTCTTCCTTGTCTCTTTAAAGTTTCCGTATGTGTATGTGTATGTGTATGTGTATGTTTGTGTATCTGGTTGAGAAACTGATTGTTAAATTTGTTTATGTTTTCCATCTGGTTAGAAGTAATAAATGCTTTTTAGTGGTAGCTCAAGGTTAGTTTAGTTGTAATGAATGTTTACTTGTGATGAATGCATCGACGGATAAACATCATGTCGATGTGGTTAAGGTGATCAATGCTTGAGACTTGATCACCTTTGCTTCTTCCTTCTTTAAATCGCATTTGCTTCTTCCTTCTTTAAATCACCTTTGCTTCTTCCTTCTTTAAATCACACACATCGTTCTCTCTCTTAAACATCTTTCTTTCTTCTCTTCCTTCTTTAAATCACCTGCTCTTCCTCTCTTCCTTCAGCTAAATGGATTTTTCTGCCCAGAATCCATATAACTTTGTTGAACTGCTTAACAGTCAACAACAAGAGAGTGTCCCACTTCTTAGTACTCAAGCAAGTCAACATTCAAGCTATCCTCAAGACACAGCAGCCGAGAGAAGAGAAAGGAGAAGATGGACATCATCTGATGATGTCTTGCTCATTAGCGCGTGGCTCAACACGAGCAAGGACGCGGTCGTTGCTAATGAGCAGAAGTCCGGAGCATTTTGGGAGCGGATAGCGAAGTACTTCGCCTCTTGTCCGAATGCTGAAGAAAGAGAGAGCTGAGAGCCAAGCCATTGTAAACAAAGGTGGCACAAAATCAATGATGTTTTTTCTTAAAGTTCTTAACTAAGTTTCTTAAGTTCAGTTTATTAATTAAATACTACTTAAGAACCCATAATGGGTATCTTGCAATGTACATGCCCTTAGTCTTTGTTTATTTGATCCTGCCCCGCTCAGATTTTGTCTGCATGTGAGTTTTCTCTAATCTTTTTGCTCTTCTAACTATCCAACAGGCAAGTTTTCCACATTTTTAATTCTCTCAAATTAAAATAACAGAAAAAGTCATTACCAAATTAGATCACCAGGATAGAAGCAAAAGTCATGAAAGCTCACCGTCCAGATCAATCAATATTGCACGTGATTTTTGTTTTCCTTGTCTCTTAGTCTTTTTTTTTTTTTTTTAACATTGAACATACTATAAAGACAATTCTACAACCGACAACGTTATCCGCTCCACAAGGATCCGCGATCACGATGAACGGCTCCGCCCGCACCACGCTGAAAATTTCCTTATAAGTTTGCTTCCATTAATCTGTAGAAATTGCGTCCTCTGGGAATCGAAACTCAGACCTCCTGGTGTAGAAGCATTAATAAACTATTTTGTCAACTACTGGACTAGAGGGGTTTCCACCCTTATCTCTTAGTATTTAGCTATCTTTTCGAAATAATTGGGTTATAGTTCTCCAATAAATTTTGGGGAACAATAGAAATACCAATTTTTAAAATTAACTGATGTATTCATCGCAAAATAAATAGTCTAAAACATCATATAGATTTTAGAATATATATATATATATATATATATATACGTAATAACTTCGTATAGCATACATTATACGAAGTTATACGATGTTCCTAAGCATGCATTCGTTTTGTGGTTGGCTATCCATGATAGGCTTTCTAACAAATTTAGACTTGCTAGTTGGGGAGTGATTGATAACAGTACTTGTGTGTTATGCAAGATCTAAATGAGACTAGGGATCATCTTCTCTTGAGATGTCCTTATAGCCAAGACGTTTGGAGACTGGGTTTTGAAAGGCTCAATGCTCCGTTCATGGGTTTTGGTACATGGCCTGTTTTTTAGAGATGGTTAAAGAGGGCGTATCAAAACACAGCGGAAAACAACTTGAGGCTCCTAATGGCTCAAGCGATTAATTATCTACTCCCTTTGGAAGCAGAAAAACGACTGAATCTTCAACAACAATCATCTTCCCGCGGAGCTGCTCTTCAAGAAGGTGGATAGGGGAATCCAAGACTCTTGTTTGGCCCGCAAGGACAGGCCTGGTTTTCAAGATTCTCTTGGTTTATGGTTCAGAGGTACTTAATTTTTTCCTGTAATCTTCGTTCTATTTTTTTTCTATCTTGTCATGCTTTCATGGTTTATGACCGAAGGTTCATATCTTGTTGTTATTCTCATCTATTGTAATCCAGTCCCTTAAAAGTATTACAACCAGAAAGTTAAAAAAAAAAAAAAAAAATAGATGTGCTTAATTATTCAAAAAGTTTTTCCTCCTATTTATTGTTTTGATTTAATAAAGGAGAAAACTACTCCATATATCCCACAAAACAAAAAAAAAAAAAAAGATTTGACCAGAGCGGCTAGGGTCGGGTTTGAGTGTGTATTTCGAGAATAGTCCCTGCTTTATCTTTTTTTTTTTTTTTTTTTTGAAACACAGTCCCTGCTTTATCTAACTATGAGTATTATTAATAGATGTGCTTAATTATTCATATCGGAAAGATAAGTCACTAACTAGTTGTGGTCTATTAATGGAACTCCTGAGCACGATCAATCTCTTAGCACTCGTTCTTCTGCCCTTTGTTGTTGTTGGATCATCGTTTTGCGGCCATTGATGCTATCAAGAAGGTTCAAGAAACAAGGAATCTCAGGCCCAAAGTACAGATTCTTGTACGGAAACCTCCGGGAGATGAAGAAGATGAAGAAAGAAGCTAAGCTTCGGGTTCTCGATCCCAACTCCAACGATATCTTCCCTCGTGTGTTTCCTCATTATCACAAATGGATATCTCAATACGGTGCCGTTTCTGTCCATCTCGAAATTGTTCTCTCTCT
>PKMM01025572.1:147168-276080 GCA_002933915.1 Eutrema heterophyllum | reverse complement strand
TTTGTTCATGTTTTGCTGATATTCTGCTTATTTTTGAACTTTATCAAAAAAAAAATATATATATCTTTACATAACACATTTATTAATTGTCGTATATATATAACTTTTATCATAAAGTTAAAATGTAATAAAAGGAAAATCATAAAGCCATGCATGGACAATATACATCTTCATTGATTATAAGAAATCGAATTAGAAACTTACATATTGCTAGTGATCTGTTTCAAAGCGGGAACTTAATAAATATAAACGCCTATAGAGTCTAAGAGTGGGATTAGTAGAGAGAAAAACATATTTTTTTCAATCATAGGATGTTGGTAGATCATATCATATCTGTTTTTTTAAGATGGATATATGTCGCGAGTGCCAATGTATAGAAATATTATTTTGTTCAATGAGCATCAAATTATAACGGAAACAATATTTTGGGTCTTGATCTGATTAGCTTGGGAGTGGAATCTAGAAGTTTCTTGTGGGAATCGGTTAGCCAAGACGGGAAGCCATCGGAAACCACTATCTTGTCGTGATCGGATTCCGGAGGATCCGTGACCGAGATTGCTACGAGAAACAAAAGCACAAGTATTGAAATTCCACCATGAATCGCCATTGTATATAAATGTTTTTTCTCTCTCTCTTTAGTTGAGTTAGGAAATTAAAAGACAAGAGATTGAGAAAAATGAAGTGAAGAACTCAGGATGAGATGTTTGGTTCCATATATATACTCGATTACTAGTTCATCACTTTATTAATTACACATATACTCGATCACATGAATGTCCTTTTCCACCCTTTAATTTCCTATTGATATTTATGAGTTCTTCCCAATTTGATATTGCAGAGAAACGAAAACATCTATGTCAAAATATGTTATTAAGGATACAAACAGTTGTTGTATTTATAGAAATTGCAGTGGGTAGTGGCGTTTTGTGATAATTTTTATAGAAACTGCAGTGGGCAAATGATAAATAAATAAATAAAAACGAATTTACTAAACGATAATGTAGGTTTTTTTTTTGATAATTAAACTGAATTTAATATATTGATGGTCATGTATATGGAAATTGTACAACTTTTGCACCAACATTTTTTTTTAACTTATTGTCCCCACTTGGGTCACAAGCATGAGCTCGATAATGTAGGTTTTATGATAGTTTTATATTGTTTTTCTATATCCGAAAAAACCTAAACCAAAACTTAGTATTCTTTTAGATTAATAATGAAATTGATTGGGATTTGGGAATATGTATATACCAAACTGAAATCGAAAGGGTACTACATTGATCTATAGTAGTTTTGATTTCATTTTAGTTATTATTTTTCTAAAAAACACAAAAATCTGAACGAAAGCTAAACTAAATATTCGTTTGTATAGTAAAACATGCATATTAACATATGAAAATTTTAACCTATTAGTGTATACCGGTTTAGTTCATGGTTTAGATCGATTGTAATTGATATTGGTTTAATGTGTAAACCAGATTCTTGTTGTATATAACGGAATCATGTAAACATTTTCATCAATCAGAACATTAATTCATCTTCTTCAACGAGCTTTTTCTCCAGCAAACTTTCTTCTGTTATGGTATCAGAGCAGTGAGGATCGCAAATCTCACTCGATTCTTGTTCATTCTTCCGTTCTTGACCTCGATTTCTCGGTCATTCCGCCGAGTAATCTTCTTTTCCGATCGATTTCTTCGGTTGTTCCGCCGATTAATCGATTTCCTTATCTTGATTTTCCGGTTGTTCCGCCGCGAAATTGAGCTTTATACGATGGTGACTAGCCGAAGAGTAGGTCGTCGCACGGTCCGAGCAACATCCTCAGCTCGTAGGGCCGCAAATCGCGAAGATTCTTCTCCAGATGCTCCGATTTCCCAAAATGAGTCGCCGGATAGCATTCATTCACCATATTACCTTACAAACGGTGACAATCCTGGCCTCTCTATAATTTCTGAAGTTTTAGATGGTTCGAACTATGATGATTGACGTCTTGCGATGACTATAGCTCTAGATGCAAAGAATAAGTTTGCTTTCATAGATGGATATGTCTCGCGGCCACCAGAATCAGATCGAATATTCAGGATTTGGTCTAGATGTAATTCAATGGTCAAATCTTGGCTCTTAAACTCAGTTTCAAAGCAGATTTATAAGAGTATATTGCGTTTCAACGATGCCTCTGAAATTTGGAATGATTTGTTGACCCGATTCCATATCACCAATCTTCCAAGATCATATCAGCTATCTCAACAAATATGGTCTCTTCAGCAAGGATCGATGGACCTCTCTACTTACTATACGACCTTGAAAACTCTTTGGAATGAGTTAGATGGAGCTAATTAAGTGAAAATTTGTTGCAAATGCAAATGTTGACAAGCTATGGATCAGAAGGCAGAACATGCTCGTGTGATTAAATTTTTGGCTGGCTTGAATGATTCCTATGCCGTCATTAGAAGCCAAATAATCATGAAGAAGCACATTACAACTCTGTCTGAGACCTACAATTTAATGGATCAAGATCATAGTCAAAGAAATATAACTCATGTTCAGAATGCATCTGCATTCAACGTATCTGCTCTTGATCAAGTACAACCGTTAGTGAATGCATCACATGCCTCTTACCACCTGACAAGCACACCATAGGTTGCAAATGTGTTTACAAGGTTAAATTCAATGTTGATGGAAGTTTAGAGAGATATAAAGCAAGGTTGGTTGCCAAAGGTTATACGCATCAGGAAGGTGTTGATTTTGTGGACACTTTTTTCCCTGTAGCTAAGATGACTATGGTGAAGACTATGTTAGTTGTTGCTGCGGCAAAGAAATGGAACCTACATCAATTAGACATCTCTAATGTTTTTCTCAATGGTGACCTGGATGAGGAAATTTACATGAACTTACCTCCAGGATACACACCAAAGGAGGGGAAATCTTTACCTGCAAATGCAGTTTGTCGATTGAAAAAGTCTCTTTATGGCTTAAAGCAAGCCTCAAGACAATGGTTTCTGAAGTTCAGCACTACTTTGATGGGATTGGGATTTCAAAAATCTCATGCTGATCACACTCTGTTTGAGAGAAATATAAATGGGAAATACATGGCAGTGCTGGTGTACGTACATGATATTATCATCGCCAGTAATGATGATGCCGAAGTTGAGCAGCTAAAGATTGATTTACAACAGGCTTTCAAGCTTAGAGATCTTGGAACATTGAAATACTTTCTTGGTCTCGAGATAGCTCGTTCTACCTCCGGCATTTCTGTTTGCCAACGAAAATATGCCCTGGAGTTACTAGAAGAATCATGTCTTTTAGCTTGCAAACCATCAAGTATTCCCATGGATCCAAGCATCAAGCTGAAACAAGACAGTGATGAACCTGTTCTTGATGATCCAGAATCCTACATGCGTCTAATTGGTAAACTAATGTATTTAACAATTACTTGTCTTGATATTACATATGCAGTGAACAAGCTATGTCAATTCTCTTCTGCACTGAAGCAATCTCATCTTCAAGCAGGATACAAAGTACTTCACTACATCAAAGGTACTATCGGCCATGGTCTTTTCTACTCAGCAGATTCAGACTTGGTTTTAAAGGGATTTACATATGCTGATTGGGCTTCTTGCCCGAATACAAGGAGATATACATCAGGATATTGCATGTTCCTTGGTCCTTCTTTGATCTCTTGGAAGTCAAAGAAACAGCCTATTGTCTCTCTCTCTTCTGCTGAATCAGAATACAGAGCCATGTCTTTTGCAGCAAAGGAGATTGTTTGGCTGGTTAATCTTCTTCATGAGCTGCATGTACCTCAGACCAAAGCTGTGGCATTTTATTGTGATTCTACAACTGCAATTAACATCGCCAACAATCTTGTCTTCCACAAAAGGACCAAGCACATTGAGCTTGACTGCCACTCAGTTCGAGATAGAATCGTGGAAGGTTTGATCAAAACAATGCACGTTAAGACAAACCTACAACTTGCTGATGTATTCACTAAACCTCTTTTTCCAGCACAGTTCAATGCTCTCATAGGCAAGATGGCTTTACATTCAATATTCTCGCCATCTTGAAAGGGAATATTAGTGTATACCGGTTTAGTTCATAGTTTAAATCAATTGTAATTGATAATGGTTTAATGTGTAAACCAGATTCTTGTTGTATATAACGGAATCATGTAAATATTTTCATCAATCATAACATTAATTCATCTTCTTCAACGAGCTTTTTCTCCAACAAACTTTCTTCTGTTATAACCCAAAAAAAAAAAAAGGTTATCATATCGCTATTGGAATACTTAATTATGTATACTGCATGCATGCACGAGAAAAAAATACATGTTATTGAAAATTTCTATGATTATAATTATGATTGAATGATTGACGACAAATCTTTTTATGTTTGTGCATGCACATCTATAGGTAATACAATATATGAAGAATAATAAAGTCATACATAAAAACAAAACAAAATGTAGGTAATACAATATATGAAGAATAATAAAGTCATACATAAAAACAAAACAAAATGTTTGTGTGTTACTGTTACATATATAAATAAATAGAAGTATAATGAATGCATGCATGTATAGGAAAAAAAAAAGTTATCGGCACTTTATGGCTTTGTATGATTGTGAGAATAAGAAAATGTGTGCATGCATGGATAACTAGTGAAACATAACATAGATGGTGTTAGGTGAATGACTCGTGAATAAATGATTATACGATGTGATTACGCGTGGATTAATTACTTGTCGTATATATAACTTTATCATAAAGTTAAAATGGAATAAACGGAAAATCGTACCTCAACAAATCAATATATACATTCGAGCTCATTTACATGGCACCGCTTGCTGAATTACTTAATTTGTTTCAGCCCAATACGTAATTCCATATAGGGAAAAGATTGTTTCTACACGTCAAAAAAAATTATGCTTAAGGAAAAAATTAAGCAACAAATGATGAGAGAGATAATTTAGTTTGCACAATTTGGTTGTTAATTATTAGGGTTCAACGCTTCATCACCAACGTTTATCCCAATTTTAATTTTTTTTTTTTACCAAAACGTTTTCCCAATTTTGCTGCATGTCTTTGTCCAAACATGTCGCTTTTATGGTTTTCACTTTTCTGTAGTAGTGTAGGGTAGTTGTGCCTTTGAGTTAGGCCCTGACCTCAGTTGTTTAGAGGTAATTAATTCTTGGGACGAAGCGTTGTAACTCCATGTATCAGCTTTGGCTTCATTAATATATATTGAAGATTCGTTTTTTATTTATTTTGCAAAATCACAAATATATACCGGTCCTTTGGTAAAATGTATAAAGATTTAGCTTTAGGCCAGTTTAATATTATGTTAAACAGGTGATGTGGCCATATTAGGTGTTAGTCTCTCTTTTTGACTGCTTGCTCATGACAGCCATTGTTCAATCCTCAGCAGCTCTTGTAGAGCATTTTCTCATTTGTTTTCCTTTAATGTTTTTTCAAAATTCCCTTTTACATATTGTCGTACATTGTTATCTTATTTTAATTTATTAGTAAAAGTTTTATTTTTTAACATGTAAACAGGTGATCTACGTATTAAATTTAATATTAATAAATACTAATTCTGATAAATAATGGTATCAGATAAACAAAACCATAATATTCATGATAAAACTCTCAAAGTTTTGGTCATCTAGCTAGTACCATATGTTTTTTTTGGTCTAAATCTAGTACCATATGTTTTATATGGATTTGTTTCGATGTGTGAGACAGTGAGAGTATGATTATTTATTTTAAAAATCAAAGATTAGTTTTTTTTGGTCAACAG
Organism: Eutrema heterophyllum; assembly: GCA_002933915.1. NCBI lineage: Eukaryota > Viridiplantae > Streptophyta > Magnoliopsida > Brassicales > Brassicaceae > Eutrema > Eutrema heterophyllum. The sequence goes on along the minus strand of PKMM01025572.1, from coordinate 270,284 downwards.
ATCAATGATTAGTTAGACTTAAAAGTATTCAATATAGAAGAATATCACGAAATTTCATAGTTAAACACTAACCTTATAACTTCTTGAAACAGAGCATAAGTCCATACAAAAAAAAAAAAGAGAAAGGCATCAAATTAAAACAGAGCATAAATTTTAGAATAAGACATCAAACCAAAGGAACTTTGGTTAAGTTCATAAATTTTATGATTTTTGTTCGTTACTAATTTTAATAAAAACGCCTTCAAATGGACACCACAATATTCATGGAGGGTAGTGCGACTACAAGTCAACAATATTTAGCCATTTAGGACTCATAATTGCTAATTAATCATTCATAAACCCATAATTAAGAATTTAAGATGCGATTTAAACAATAGTATAGTAGTCAAGCCCTAAATTAGCCAAAGTCCTCTTTCTTTAGAAACGTTATTAATCCGGTGTTTGATTCACAAATCTTAGCGTTACATTTGATGATAAAAAAACACATTTGGTTTTTGACTTTCTTTGTTACCTTTTCGAAAATTATAAAATCTAAAACTAAGGAATCGTATAATTGAGCAGATAGGATAAGAATAAACATCAATCGCTCTCCACTATCCGAAATATCCACGTGGCAACAGCTGTACCGTTAAAAAAAGATTAGTTAGAGACTTAAAAAGTATTTAATATAGAAGCCACATCACGAAATTTCATAGTTAAACACTAACCTTATTACTATGAAACAGAGCATGTCATTTGTTAAGTCCATACAAAACAGAGAAGAACATCAAATTAAAACAGAGCATATCACAATACAACAGAACGTACAAGAATCAAAGCCACTCTTGGTTAAGTCCATAAATTTTATGATTTTTGTTCGTTACTAATTTTAATAACAACGCCTTCAAACGGACACCATATTATTCATGGAGGGTGCGACTACAACAATAATACAATAATTATTCATAATCCCATAATTAAGAATTTAAGATGCGATTTAAGTCATGCCCTACATTAGACAAAGTCCTCTGTCTTTAGAAACGTTATTAATTCGGTGTTTGATTAACAAATCTCAGCGTTACATTTGATGATACAAACACAATTTGTTTTTTCTGTTACCTTTTCGGAAATTATAAAATCTAAATATAAGGAATCGTATAATTGTGCATATAGGATAAGAATAAACATCAATCACTCCACTATCCGAAATATCCACGTGGCAACAGCTGTACCGTTAATAATGACTGCTTTAGCTGGGTTTATGAATAATTAATTACCCGCCAAATCACCAACGCTTTAAAAACAAAAACAATAAAAACAAAAAATAAAGTATCAAAAGCGTTTCACAAAAAAGGCAGATCCTTTGGAGAAGAGATCAAGGAGAAAAGAGGAATTTAAGGAGAGAAAAACCCTAAGTTTTCCTTTTATCAATGGCGGATTCGGATAAACTAGAGAGTGGAGGAGCCGCCGTAATCGGCGACATTGGAAAAGACGGCGGCGTTGCAGCGGTGGAAGAGAGGGAGATGCTAGCGGAATTAGAAGGGATATCTGTGTTGGATTTCGATCTGCTTTGTTCGACGGTTGCGCTTCAGACGCAGGGGAAATGGAGGAAACTCGAGAGCTCGGATGGAGAAGACGCCGCGGATGATGAATATGGCGGCGGCGTTTTACGACTCTGGGAAGGCGATGTTATGGATTGCTTCGAGGATCGTCATCTCTGCATCGAATCCGCTTGGTGAGTTTATTTCTCTTCTTCTCATATCATCCTTTCATTCGAAAAGCCATCGAATTCATTTGCCCTGGGAAACTATTTTCTCCAGAAATTGGAATTTCCAAGAAAGATTTTCCGGCGAAAATTCTGGGTTTTTTTTATCATTCCTGAAATTTTCCAGGAAAGAGTAATTGAGTTGTTTATCATTCCTGAAAGAGTGATTATGAAGCAAGAGGCTTTTATGTAAGTGTTTTTTATCTTGTTTTTTCAGCTGTCCATGCTACAGATTCGGGAAAAACATGACAAGGACCGGTTTTGGTTCATGCTTTCTTCAGGTATAAGATCCTATAATAACCCTTTAGCATTTTTGATAAATACAATTGATCTCTGACCTTTTTGTTTAGCTCGTTCTTAAGTTGCAATCATTGGAAGATGCTGACTTTTCTATGTATTTGACTTCTCATTGACTTGACCAATTTTGTGTGTGTCAGGGTGCTGTTCATATGATTCTTATTGCCGGCGCTATTTTCAACGTTGCAGCTTTTGCTGTAACCAAGAGGCACTGCTTTCTCTACCTGGCTATTGCTTTCGCCCTTTTGATTGCATCCTACTTGGGTTTCTTCCGTATGCAGATAAGAAGGAAGTTTAACATTAGAGTAAGCATATTCTCCTTCTCTGTGAGTGTTAAGAAATTATTTGTCTTTTGTCCTGCATCATGACCTTTCGATTCTCTTACTTTTTTACAGGGCACTGATGGTTTCTTTGACGATTGCATCCACCATCTCATCTGCCCATTCTGTACATTAACTCAGGTGTGTATTGTTCAAAGATCATTCCCCTGAAAACAAGCTGTATCCATTATGCCCTTTTGGTTCAACTTGTTTGTGATGTGATGCAGGAATCGAAAACACTAGAGATGAACAATGTCCATGACCGTATCTGGCATGGTCGAGGTGACACACTATGCATAGGTGGCTATCCCGAAGGAAAAGCTTTTCTCGAGCTGCATTCGCCTCCAGTCATTGTGTCAACAATGTCATCTGAACCCTAACAACACACAACAGAGTTGCATATAAACTGAAACCAAGCTCTGCGCCTCCCATATCCATAGGCGTTGGTATCATCATCTGCTGATGGTGATTGATTCATTACACCATGGAAACAGAATCATGTCAGAGGAAAACTTTCATGTTTGTTTTCGAAACTGTGATATACAGCAAACTTGGAAGTTCGATTTGAAAGCCCTTTTAGGGTTTAAAAGGAGACGTTGAGAAGCCATTTGTATGCTAATAGTGTACCATTGCAAGCTATGTGAATACAACCACCTATTTGTACGATAATGCATTTGATGATGATGAACACATAAAACTGTTGTAATCTATAGACAAAGATTTGGGTTACTCAGTTTCTTAGGTAAATAAAGGTTGTTGATTAGACTCCGAGGATATTATGAACTTTTTTCAATCCAAATATTGGATACAGTTTGTAGTATCAAAAAACAAGAGATCATGCTTGATGCTCGTCCACTAAAAATCATAAACTGCAAAAAAGAAATGATACAACAGAAACAATCTGTTGTGTGGCATTTTGGTTCGGTTCTGTTAAACCCTCGTCAAAATCAGACTAGAAAAGCCAAAGAAACAATTACAAATTGATAGATACACAGACATACATGGATGTAAACACTTTATTCAAATTCTCTGTGCCATTCTCAGGCAGTCTTTTTTCATTGTTTTATGTTCACTGTTCTTCGGTTCAGAGAACAACGGCGGTTAATATAGGAAACCAACCGCGTAAATACAATATATGTAGTTAGAATGAACCAAAATCCATAACAACAAAAAGCAAAAGGAAGAGAAAAGAATGACAATTAAATAAAGGGGAACACAAGAACATGTACTTTCTTTCTATGTTCTCTCATCTAAGATGTGTAAAAATTGCTTCGACTCCTATGATGATGACAAACAAAATTTGACAAAGATGGAACCTTCTTTTTCCTACGGCGCCATCAGACCATCCACCGTGTAAGAAAGAGACTTAGCCCAGTCAGTTTTCAGCACCATTGTTTGCAGCGTGTGCATCACATCGTATCCTGGATCAAGTTTCCGTTGCCAACCCTATAACCAAAACCGATTACAATAGAATAAAGCAAACTTAATCTCTCCAGAATTTATAAGCAGTAAGTGGATCAAACTAGGCTATAGTCACACCATGCTCTAATCTGCAGACAGTTTCAAAGGTAAAATCTCTAAGCTTTGTTTCTATAATAAGCTTAGTTTTCAGTCCAGTGCTCTTTAGGAATGCATTTCTATACCAAGTTCCATGAAACTAGGCGTGATCTGAAATCTACACTAAATTTTAACAAAAAGAAAGAAAAGATTTTGACTCACCTCGAGAACTAATGTTGTTACCATCACGGTGCACACATTCCCGTCAATATTAACTCTATGACGTCTTACTTTCTCAAGTAATTCGTGCATGCAATCTGCTGGATGTACTAAATCTCCCTCAGGGGTTCCCCAGAATTTGAATGCTTCTTCTACTTCCTGTCAGAATATAAACGTATCAGCCATCACATAATAAAGAATTCCGAACGATATCTTCCATATATTTGACAATTTTGTTTTCTGAGGTATAAGGAACCTTGGGGCAAAGATATGAATACCTCGATAAAAGCTTCTGGATTGGGACAATTTTGCTTCCTTGATAATTTAAGTGTTCTCTCAGCAGCAGTCCGGCCATCCCTACGCGCAACCGCCTTGAAAAATTCAAGTAAGTTCTCTCGGTCGTTCTTTGAGAGTTCCGCAGTCATTCCCACATCAAGGAAAACGATGTGTGGCTTCTTTGTTTTGAAAATGCCTCCACGGGAAGCCTTCTTCCGGACAAGGATATTTCCCGGATGCATGTCAGCGTGAATAAAGTTATCAACCTGAAATAATTCACTTGAGATTAAGAGCATCGATGAAGCGTATATCAGTTATAAGCGATCTAAAAAGACTACAAAGATGCTAATACCAAGAGCATCTTCAAGAGAGCATGAGTCCCGATGTGAGCCAATCTAGTCTTAATCCATTCATGTCCTTCCATGCCATCAACATAACGCGCCACACTTTCTCCGTGCTCATATGTCTCCACCAAAACAGCAGGATGTACAAGTGGATACACAGGTTTAGGAAAAGAGACATCTTTCCATCTGCGGAAGTTGTATATGAACCGACTCAAATGAGAAGCTTCCCTCGCGAGATCAACTTGAGACAACATGAAGACACCAAACTGTTGCACACTCTCGTCCAATCTCAACCATTTCAAAGCCGGAATTAAAGTCGATATCTTTGCCACCAAGTTAATTATCACAAAATCTCTCCTAATCGATTCACCAACACCAGGATGTCTAACTTTTACAGCAACCAACGAAGACTTGGACTTTTGTCCTGGATACTGAAACCTCAAAGAAGCTCTATGTACTTGGGCAATACTCCCGGATGCCACTGGCACCTCTTCAAACTCCTCAAATATCTCAGAAAGTTTACGACCAAATGCCTTCTCGATAGTTTTCTTAGTGTAGGCAAAACTATGCTCAGGAGCATTACTGTGAAGCTTTGAGAGCTGTGAACACAAATCCTTGGGGAAGAGATCTGGTCGCGTGGCTGCCCATTGACCCCATTTGATGAAAGCAGGACCTGCTCTTTCCAGAGTTCGATGGACCATCTCAAGCCATATTTTCCTAAAACGAGGCCCACATACCTCCACAACCAGCCCCATCAGAATACTAGGAGTAAACAAACAAGCTATATAAAAAGCCCTCCCAATCAAAATAAAACCCTCTATAACCGAAAACAATAACGAAGACAGAAAGATGGGACCATTCTTTGCCCTTGTATAGAGGGATTTATGTGAAGGATAGGGATCTAACGCAGAACTGGGAGCTCTTTGAGCCCATGTTACTTGTCCACAAGTGACAGCAACGATGCCGGGTATTAACAAGTGTGAACGGGTAATAGACAAGCTGAACGCTTGAGCAATAGCACTTATACGAGGTAAGCTCCATTGGCGCATAGAATACTTATGATGAAGCCTTTTCCAAGCAACTTGAGCAGGATGAGTAACTACATTTCTTGCAGAGGCGGTAGAATAACTTCGCGACAGGTGATTCCTCAAAAAACTTCCTTTAGGGTCTCGAAGGGAAAATGTACAATGCCCATTACTCGGAATTCTAGCAGAGGAAGAGTAAACTCTGAACTGAGGCGACCTTAGAGCAACTGTAACAGCAGTTCTATAGCTTCCCCATTGGGACCCTTTCTCTTTCTGGTTCGACAAAAGAGATTGCGTGTGTTTTCCAACGATTCTAAAGATAAAAAATCTGCAATAGCAAGAAACCAATGAAGAGCAAGAAAACCATCAGCTAAGAGAGCCAAAAGAAGGATTCGATCATCATTAAGACGAATAAACCAATGAAACTCCTAAATTCCGAAACTTTATACACAAATTCAGTATAAAATTCACATTAGGAATCATAAATGAGTCTCCGAGGAAATGGGAAACAAAAACAACGGATCAGAATTCATGACAGACCAAAAAAAAAACGAAACTGGATGGGTCTATAAAAATATGAACAAACCTTGACATGGCGGCGATGGTGAGAAACCACGGCAAGAAAACGTGAAAACGCCGATTGTTGGGTATGGATCTCTAAAACGTTAAGATTGAGGAGCATTTTCTCATTGACTTCAACTTTGGGGGGTAAGGGCAAGGATTAGTCGGTCACCGTTTTTCCTCCCGGCGTTAATTGGGTTAGAAAATACCTCCCGGAGAAGATCTAAAGCCGACACGGAGGGAGGGAGAGAGAGAGAGAATAGGTCAGGTCAGAGATTTCGTTAGGAGAGAGAGAGAGAGAGAGAGGGAGGCCCACAAAAGCAAAATTGAGGTCTAGTGGGCTTTAGCTTAACGCTAAATTTGATTTAGTCGACGTGTGACATTGTCAACCCAAGCAATGATGTGAACAAACATAACCTTGGTCGGTCCAAAGACAACCTGTCCTAACCAAATATTTTATTTTGTAGAAAGTGAATATCTATGTACACGTAAAATCAACTTCCCTCAAGTAAAAACCAAATCAAAATACATGGCTAAATATTGGTTATATGTTTTGGACTAAAATTGTCAGTTTGAAACCCCCCAAAAATGTGAAACCATAAAAGCCAAAGGTCTGTATTTTTTTTTTGTGTTCAAAACCAAAGGTCTATGTATATATCTGTATTTGATTTTTTTATTCCCATTAAAAAATGGGAAAAAGGCTGTACCTATTTTTTGGTTTACCTTTTTGTTTTTCCAATCGACGAATTCACGAAGAATGTTAACCCCATTAACCTGTCTCGATCTCATTCCTTAGTAGTCACGGTCGACAAAAAACCTATTTCATTCAATATTAACCGCTTGCTCCTCACCGGATTTGGGCTCTCCGGCGACGGAGAAAAAGCTCCATCTCCTAGGTCAGTTTCCTCTTTCCTCTCTCTCTCTCTCTTGAACCGAGGTGTAGGTAACTCTGGCCGCCGGAGAAAAAGATAGGTTAACTAAATTTGATTGATTTACAGTGCTGGTTAACTGTAAGGAGACGAATTAGAGAAAATTGAATGGAGCTTTAAGAGTGGTCAAACTTTGAATCCGCAAAAGTCTTTTTTTTGTTTTCTGTATGTATGGTTTTAGGATCCGTATTGGCTTGTGGTTATTAATAGCAGCCAGTGGAATATTGTCACCAAAGATTTATACTTTGATGATCATACAGAAAGATACATTGTGTTTTGTTGACGATTAGGTTAATGGGTATACCCTAGAGAAGGTCAGCTATTGGATTGAGTAACTGGCCACCTGTCTTGATTAGTTTTTTTTTTTTAAGTTTGATTGCATGAATTTGAAGGCATTGAGTCACCGATTGTTTGTGTGGTTGTAGGAAGTCATTAGTTAGTGAGACTCTGGTGTTTGAAAGTTTGATTTGTCGAATTTCTTGAGTGGTTGCTAATGTTTGCAGCTTCTGCGTATTTACGTTGTGAAAGATTAGGTTGATTACGAGGAGAATTAATTATCTTTGATCTAGTATTGCATAAGGGTTGAGGGTGAGATTTGTTTGTCCTTGCTAGTCACCGATCAGCACAATGCGGTGATGTTAAGAGACCGTCATCATGTGTCGGATATTATCATGCCTACGAATTGTATATATCGAACGTTTGTTAATAATTAGCAGATGGTTTATGAGATATTAAAGTTGAATTTTGAATTGTTGACCAGATGTTTGCTACTTTAATTCTGTGTAGTATCTGCTATAAGTTTTGTATATTCACTGCTGATACACGAGTTACATGTATGAACTAAACTGCTGTGCATTTAGCTTCTTTCACAAACTGTTGCAACTCACTGTTGAATTTAAACTGGATTTGTATTCTGTGTAAATATTTTAAGGTCCATGAATTTTGATGAACCCTTTAAATATGATTCGGAAAACAGAGAACTTGATAGCTGAGAAAGCAGACAAGGGTGATTGAAAATCTGAAGGAATCAGATGGGAAGCAGCAACAGAAGCGGAGAACAAAAAAAGCAAATGGCAGAACTGAGCAAAAACCTTAAAGAAGGCGAGAGGATTCTGGAGCCTACACGTAGACCTGATGGTACTTACCGAAAACCCATCCGGATTCGAGCTAATTATATTCCACAAGATGAAGTTGGCATTTATCAGTCCAAAGGTTCTCTGGTATGGAATCTTTATTCCCTCAACACTATATTCTGTTCTTGGACATGTTTGTTGATTTTTGTGGAAATATATCATTTGTGTTTGATTTAGTCAAATTCTTTCCAAATTTTGCTCCTTCTTTGCAATAGATGAAGAAGGGGATGGCCTCACAAGTACCTCCAGGTTATGAACCTGATCCAACTCCTAAACCAAAGACTAAATCTGCTAAGAAGAACGAACGTAAGAAAGAGAAGAAATTACAGGTATGTGTTTCAACTCTATCCATATGTTACTAGTTTCGTCTTCACTTATTGGAACATGCTTACAAATTATCACCCCTGCAGGCTACTGCAGAAAAAGGTAACAGCTCCGAGGATGGATCAGCTAGTAATGTAGACAAGGACGATATTGCGACTCCAAGTAATGGATCCCAATCTGTGAATGCATTGGTTTCTGGTTTGGAGGCTTTGGACGTTTCTTCAAATAATGATGTACTGTCTCGTACTTCGGACCTTGGACAAGTACCCAATCCTGAAAGTGCAGGAGAAAACACTGAGAAAAGAATACGTGCACTAAAGAAGAAAGTAAGATTTTGAGCTTTCTCAGCTGATTTAACTAGAATAAGACATTAGAGAACGTTTTAGCGTGCAAGATGATCTTCACCCTCTAGATTCCTCATTGTGGCTTGCAAACCGTAACATGTTTTTGTTCTGAATGGTTTTTGATAAATTGTCTTCAATTCACAACAATATTGTCCTTGATACGAGGGTAATGCTACCCAAGTTGACATTCTAGCGGTTTTGTGTAATTGTCAGTTTGTCACCTTAACTTTTGCAGATCCGACTCACAGAAGCTCAACAGCAGAAGACTGCTCCCCGAGACCTAACGCCTGAGCAATTGGAGAAATTCTCTAAGTTGGAGGAATGGAAGCAAGAACTCAAGGCTTTGGAGGATAAGGAGACTTAGCTTTCTGCAGCATCGACATGAATTGTCTAGCTATTAGATAGGTTGTAGCTTTTCTCATGAAATTGCTGGAACCAATCTGAATTTGTATTAGTGAAAAGGAGGCTGTTCCAAGCTTTTGCCAGAAATCTGGCTAATGAACTTGGCGCAATGCCTAAATTCTCATGGGAATTGATGCCACGTTGTGTTGTGTTTGTGTTTGTGTTTGGTCCTCATCTAAAAGCATGTTGTTTCAAGTAGATGGCATAACGTTGCTGTAGCAAACATCAATCGATCAATCACTTGGTAGTTTGAAGAATTAAAACTGTCACAAACTGTTAGGTCTGACATAGAAACCCAATACTTGACACAATTACAATTTGTTCAAAATGAGACCCACATGGCCATTAGTAACCACAGACCACAGCTACGTTTCAGTGCAAACCAAAATAAAAATTGAACCAATCAAAAGATCTTCCTCTTCTTCCTTGCATCTTGCATATCTTTCAACCCGAATTTCCTTGCATACATTGAGGATACTTGAAGGGGAGCTTTATTACAGGCTTATCATCGGACAACCCTTGACTTGCCAACCCGAATGCATATCCTAACGCGACCCCTACAGGTACAGCCACCGCATTCCCAACCTGTGTGTATCTGGAAATCCAGATGCAAAAACAAGTTTTTCATATTAAAATTTCCAACACCAAACACACAGCAAAATCTAGAAACATGCTCGTAAAGGAGCAGGAACTAAGGACTTACTTTTCCTTTATTGGGCCGCATAGCTTATAAAAATCAGGAAACCCTTGTAATCTGGCGTTCTCACGGACAGTCAACACACGATCTTGCAACGGATGGATGACAGTCTGCAGAAACCAGTTTAACGACAAAGAGGTCACTAAAGAATTCAAACGCAAAAAGCAAATGGAAATTAAAAAAAAAGACTTACCTGGTTGTGAGGTTCAGCTCTTGTCACGACTGTATTAACGATCTCATCCCACCACAAACGACCAAATGGCCTGACATTCAGATAGCAGATGAGTTACTTTAGTGAATCTAACATTACCAGTTTATGGAAATAGAATCCAAGAAAAGCATATTAGATAGAGAAAGTCACTTTTTTGATCTTCCATTGACGAACGTTATTGCATAATCAGGAACCTGAAGAAAACACACGCCATGTCATAAAGAAGCTGCAGAAAAATGGGAACTGAAAAACCATAAGGCTGGGAATGGATTCATTTGTACCAGAAATTTTCCAGATTTCACTTTTGGTCGCTCTACAGAAGGGTCCAATTTAACTCTGTTGTCTTTGACTAAAACACCACCCAAATCTCTGAAGTTAGCACCCTGTAGCAGTAAGAGTACAATAACATGACCAAGAGATTATTACACACTGAACCATCAAAGCAAATACTATAACATATAACATCAAAAGATAGCGACACCTTCTTCTTTTCAATTCGGCAAACCCGTTCAAAATCGTCATCATTTAGTTGAAGTGGTTGGTGATCATACAACATTCTTGACTGTGAAGCATCTCCACCATCCATGGGGATTAGTGACTCTGACACAAGAATGTTCGTTAATATTAGGTAAGCGTTAATGGCAAATCTATGGAGTCTAAGATTCTCACCAGCTCTAGAAAGACGTATGAACTTCTGAAAGTCTGTTTGGGGTCTTGTCCCATAGTTCCTAACATCTTTTTCCTCACAATTTGTCGCCTGCAGCATAAAAAAGCATTGAACAATGAACGATATAGACATCATGTTTCATAATTAAATATGACCACTTTAAGGTTTAGATACACACTGGTGGGAGATCGCTTATTGCATCTGCAAGAGTAAGAGCCTTTTCTAACTGAAGAAGATTCTTTTGACAATGTCCAACTTGTATTTCCTGCATTTACAACAAATGAATAAGCAATGCATAAAACCAAGAGTCCATGAGATTAAAAGTAAATCATTAAAAAATGACTTGCCTCAAATTCTACAGGGGTAGAGCCTTTGCCGAGAATCTCATGAGTGGGCAAAGGGTATGGTGGCAGTTTCTGTTAACCAAATTATGAGAGAGCAATAAAGATCATTTCTACGACAATGTATTAGTGCTAACTATTATGTAACAAATATTTACCTCAGTTGGTTTAGCGCCCCATAGGAACACTCTGTTTCTGATTTGAGGTACACCATAAGAACCCGCAGTCATCATGCCTAATCTCGCTTGATAGTTCATCGCAACTAGACGAGCGACAGCATAACGGGCACAAAACCCCTCCGAAAACTTTAAAAGATCGACGACATTCTCCATGAGCACGTAATTTGGCTTCAGATAGTCGATAATGTCCATATAAACCAACAACTGCTTGTTTTTTTCATCTTCAAGCGGTGCATCTTTATTTCTGAAACGGTTAAAGCCACTAACCCCTTGACATGGAGGACCTCCACACACAAAATGAACACCACCCTGAAAAGGAAACAAATTTTGAAGAGACTAAAGTTATTCCGGAGCAAAAACCATAAAAACTTCAGAGGATGTATTCTTTATGAACCAAACGAAATTACTTAAAGTGATCACTACTCTGTTATCAGGGATGATTGGATTTGCTTTATTCATCAAACGCATAGTAAGCATTGATTAAAAGAGTAGAGATCATAAACAGCTAAACATAATATTCAAAGCAAGTAAAAGGACTTACAGGAAGGGGCAATAGGTTAGTGTTAAACCCGTTTGTCACAAACTCCTTTAACTTGTTTTTGCATTTTCTGTTGTACATAAAGTGAACCATATCAATAACGATTAAACATCAATACAAAAGGAAAAAAAATGGAGTAAAATGGAATAGTTACCTTAATCCATCATAAGGCTCCCAAGTATCTTCATCAGGACCATAACCTTTCCAACGCACCTGAGAGTATCGAAGTAAAAAGAAAACCAATGTCTGAATTACATCTTACAAAGGATAAGACTTTGTTTGTACCTAATGGAGATTTCAGCTTATAGTCAAGTACTTGTACCTTAAGATGAACTGCAGATGCCGCCTTTAATCCATTGGGATCTCCAAAACAAATAGCAAGGAACTCGTCTACCTCGAACTCTTCAGAAGGAATTTCAGACCCATTACTATCCCCATCTGCATCATCATTTTCGTCTCCATCTTCTTCTTCATCTTCCAAATCACCATCTGATTCTATTTGCTCGGTACTGGGAATAAGTGCAAACTTTATGCATAGCTTTCTCCATTCTTTGAGCAATCTTAGAAAGTCTTCCGCAGCTTCGTTTCTCACCTGCTCAACATTCAAAATCAATTAATTACATGTGTGGACATTGAATCTACTCCCTTAACACACTATACGAAATCAGCACTAAAAATTACCTCAGTTTCAGGATGATTGAGTCTCAAACTATCACAAGCAAATTTGTTGATATCTACTGCCCATTTCTGCAAATCAGAAAGAGCTAGGTAAATCTTGCTCAAATACAACAAAAATGTTAATGTGGAACATGAGTATTCATGAAAAGCGGTATATACCGTAATCAAGTTTATGCCTGACAGGGAAGCGCCCATAGACAACCCAGTTGACATTGCTCCACATCCACTATATAGATCAAGTAAGAATTTTTCATTCTTGTGGGGAATTTCAATGGAATTGGAATCAGATTCGCTTGAAATTGTTGATGATCCATCACCATCTGTGTTGGGATATTTTGACAAGACAGAAATCATCAGTTTTTCTTTAAAACACAATGAAGAAAGTTAATAACGATGTGAATGATAAAACTACAGAAACCAAAGCTTAAAATGACTAACTTAGATAAGATAGTGCTCATATAAATATCCAGTCTAGGATAGTAATTAAGACGGGCACTGAAGTTAAAAAGGAAACTAGTTAAACCATGGGCAATAGAAAATCAAGTACCATCAGCTGCACTTGAAAATGTCAAGTGTGCAAGCTCGTATTTCATATCGTAGTAGAAATCACACTCCGGTATTTTTCTCTCCTCGGTTCCTGAAACGACCTGTAGTAAAAAGTAGGGGTAAAAAGTATTAAGCAAGCTAAATGAAAACATAAGCCAAATCAGAAAACTTTTCATGCCCCACACCATTGATTTCAGGGTAATTAATACCTTTGGTGAAACTTTAACAATTTTTAAGCTAGAAATGATGCAATTGAGGGGATTATCATCCTCAACATTCGAAAGAAATACTCTATTATCTTGCAGCTCATGTGCAAGGGCTTTGATAACCTACGAGTACAAAGAACGGAAATGAGAACATCGATTAGCAAGAGCAAGAGACATTTCTACTTAAGCAGGAAAAAAATCTAGTCAACACAAACACAGTAAATCTCACCGTATCTTCTGGTCTGTAGAACCATCGAGCTCGAAAAGACGGTTCACCATCAATTGTTTCAAAAAACTCAAGAATTTTTGCGATATAACTCGGTTTTCCCTCTTCAGCCTACGCGGAAAATACTTACATCAGATACATTGGTATGACCGATACACAACACCAAAACCAGAAGTAAACAAGAAGTTTTCTCGAAGCTAATTCAGTATTATAAAGCCGTATGAGACAACAGATTAAAGAAGTACCTTAACATAGACATCATCACCAAGCTTGAAGAGATTTCCATCAACAATAGCTCGGTGATAATGTTGTTTGGCCTGCTGCTTTTCCTCCTCATTGTCACTGTGTTAAGAACCACGATAGGAGATTAACAAAACAAAATCGTAATAACACAAACGTTTCGAAGAATTTGACAGAGAGAAAAAAGAAACCCATTTTACCCATCCTTGGGACTTTCCACTGTCACGGATTTTCTAGCCTTTGAAGACCTATAGCGAAAGGGCCATCGACGCATAGCTTCATCGGCTGAGACTGGTTCTCCGATAAAGCACAGATCCGCTTCAGGTTCAGGTCGCTTCATGGTTTTGGTCTGTTCAGTGGCTAGTAGAAAGGAGAGGAAACAAGAGAGAGAAGGAAGTAGGGTGTATTCGGAGGAAAAGAAAACCTTTTTGAGTTATTGGAGGAAAGAGATCCAATTTCAAAATTTGGATATCTTTTCGGGAAAAGTGGCAAGCGGGAGAATCTCAATTTGTAGCGCCTTCTAGTTTTTTTTAGTTCAATTCTACGTAAATCACTTTTAGCTCCCCCAGTATTTTTATAATTTCAATTTGACTTCATTAATCGAGAATATACAAAATTGATCCTAATGAGCCCAAATCAAGGCCCATAGAATAGAATACACTCTCTAAGCGATCTAAAGGTAAAAATGGCAATCAACAGAAAATTCGACTAGAAAGGCTTAAGGGCGAAATCGTGAATCTGTTTCCGTAGACTCGATTACAATATGTTCTGAATTCTGTACGTAAATTTCTACTTTCTCATATATGTATATATATATGCACATTCTAGATATTTGAGACTAGAATTTGACTCTGTGGGGTTTTATTTCTATTTTGCTCATCTAGCCAAGAGCTGTTCAACATTCCATTGCTAATTTTGTTAGAAAATAAATATACTTGTTCTCTTATCCTCAGCTAGCTAGCTAATGATTGACTTTCGATCTTAAACAATGTAACAGGCACGAAAATGTATTATTATTCCCTGCTTCGGCGGCGCGTGTGAGCCACGAAAATATTGTTACGCAGAACACCGCCGGACATGATTATTACGTTCACACGAAAATATTTGATCGCCAATAGTTTCGTAGAGCATCACTGGACACTTTTGTGAGGCTTTTGTGGCCAATCGATATCCTTTCACTGAGGAAATTGGCCAATCGATGACTGAGGTATGTATTATCTTTCTGGTATATGTAGGTGATAGTACGTGTTTCTCTTCTGTCTCATACTCATATGCTTCCATACACAATCTTTTTTCTGTACGGCCTTTTTAGCTCTTTCATTTTCTTGGCAAGAGTTTTAGATGATAACCATATGGAGCTATACAGTCGAGGTTTTTTTGGAATAATGACCAACTTTTTTTCTTCTTTTTTTAACTGTCAAGAATAACAACCAACTATAAATTCTTGATTATGTCTTTCTGCATTATGCTTGTTGGAGTTTGCATTTGCTGACTTTGATTGCCAGTCATTTACCCTCACCTGCTAGGCTTCTACTGGATGGTAAATGTTTCTAGGGTCGAATTGTTTAGTATATTTCTTGGTTAATAATATGTCTCACAGAGTTATTTTCTATCTCTTTCTGCATTATGCTTATTGGAGGTCGCATTTGCTGACTGTAATTGCCAGTCATTATCATCTTTATCTTCACCTGCTATGGGATGTAAGCCAGATGTAAGTGTATCATACACATGATTTGACCTAGGAAAACATCTTTACATTCCAAATAAAAATAAATAAATAAATCAGAGTATGTCAATAGAAGCTAATTCCTAGATCAGATCAATTGAATAAACATGCTTCATCTAGAAAATGGAAAATCTGATGGTCATTAATTAACTGCTGCTGCAGTCTTACTAACTGGCATGATGTTGTGTTTCATGAGAAGTAAAAAAAAAAAATTTGATTTTGGATCGCAGGTCTTTACCTGAAAGTTTTAAAGTCGAACTTGTTGCTCAACTGCAGAATAGGCAATAAGTATCTACATAATACCTTTTTGACTCATACTTTGGCATTTTCAAGGATTTTTAGAGGGACAGGCGCTTACAGAAAAGCGAAGCAATCCAGATGTACCTTTCCTTGAGCTTAGCTCAATAAAATAAACAATAAAGAGAAATGATATTTGTCTTAAAAGTGACGTTTGTTTTTATTAATTCGTGTCTAACTAATCAGGTTTTAAATATCATTTAAATGATTGTCATTTAATACATAAGTACGTATTTATTATTGTAGGGAAATTGAGGTGGCGTGTACTGATTCCCGCACAGTGAAAGAGGCAATAATTGAATGGACGAGGAAGAAAGGTTTCACGGTTTTTTAGTTCGTGTCATGTTCTAAGTCACATGAATCAGTTTTACATCTTTTGAAAGTTCAACCTTTGAGAGATAAATCCGGAACAGAGCGTGACTGATCGATGCATGCAGTAAATGATGTTAGTTCAGGTGAGGCCCACTTGGCCTTTAATAAGACACAAGCATTTACACGTTTCAATCAAACTCTGATCAGGAAACAAACACGGAATGAAGATCTTCTTCATCTTTTTCTTTGTCTTATTCTCCCTCCTGATTCAATCTTGTTTCTCCGACAGCACGATCCTGAGAAGACAGTCTTTGAAAGATGGTGATGTTATATTCTCTGAAGGAAAGAGATTCGCTTTTGGATTTTTCAGCTTGAGGAATTCAAATCTCCGGTATGTTGGGATTTGGTATGCTCAAGTCTCTGAGCAGACTGTCGTATGGGTTGCAAACAGAGACCATCCTATTAATGACACATCTGGTCATATAAAGTTCAGCAGCAGAGGGAATCTCTGTGTCTATGCATCTGTCAATGGAACAGAGCCTATCTGGTCTACGGATGTCTTGGATACGATCTCAGAACCGGCTTTAGTTGCGAAGCTATCTGATTTAGGCAACCTTGTTCTTCTTGATCCTGTCACAGGGAAAAGTTTCTGGGAGAGCTTTAATCATCCTACAAACACTTTGCTTCCCTTTATGAAGTTTGGATTCACTCGTCAAGACGGCGTGGATCGGTTTATGACGTCGTGGAGATCTCCTGGTGACCCGGGTTTCGGAAACATTACATACCGGATAGAGCGTAGAGGGTTTCCGCAGATGATGATGTATAAGGGTCTGACTCTGTGGTGGCGTACTGGGTCATGGACAGGGCAGAGATGGAGCGGTGTGCCTGAAATGACAAACAAGTTTATCTTCAATATCTCGTTTGTGAATACTCCGGATGAAGTATCAATCACTTATGGTGTGTTGAATCCTTTAGTCATAACAAGAATGGTGCTAAACGAGACGGGAATCCTGCAGCGGTTCACATGGAACGGGAGGGATAAGAAATGGATCGGGTTCTGGTCAGCTCCTGAAGAGAAGTGTGACAGCTACAACCACTGTGGCCTTAACGGTTACTGCGATTCCACAAGTCCAGACAAGTTTGAGTGCTCTTGCCTACCGGGATACGAGCCCAATAAGCCCCAGGATTGGTCCTTGAGGGATGCTTCGGGTGGGTGCATGAGGAGAAATACAGCTTCGATATGTAACGGGAGAGAAGGGTTTGCGAGGTTGAAGCGCGTGAAGGTTCCCAATACATCAGCTGTAAGTTTGGATATGAACATAACATTGAAGGAATGCGGAAAGAGGTGCTTGAAGAACTGTTCTTGTGTCGCCTATGCGAGCGCTTACCACGAGAGCGAAGACGGAGCAAAAGGGTGCTTGACATGGCACAGCGATATGTTGGATACAAGGACATACTTGAGCGCAGGACAAGATTTCTACCTACGCGTAGATAAGGCAGAGTATGGTATATATATACATAAACTCTGCAACTTGTTCTGTTTAATTGCAACAAAGGAGATAGAAGAGACGCGTCAATGCAAAGAAATTCCAAGTACTTATTATATTGATTTGTTTGCTTGTTACAGCGCGGTGGAATGGAAACGGCTCATCAGGGAAGAGGAGACTTGCTTTGATTCTCATCAGTTTGACTGTAGTCGTGATGTTACTAATGATCATTTTGTTCTGTTTCATAAGGAAACGACGACGTAAGAAATTCTCTGATGATGTTTTTTTAAGCTTATATGTTTGCTTGCTGAGATTACAGCTAACAAACTGAAAACATGCACAAGTGCAGAGTCTAACAGGCATAGAAAACCTCCATCAACCTTCGCCTCGAGCTCTTTTGATCTTGAAAACTCATTCATATTAGAAGAGCTTGAGGACAAATCAAGAAACCGGGATTTGCCTATCTTTGAGCTTAGCACGATCGCTGCAGCAACGAATAACTTCTCTTTTCAAAACAAGCTTGGAGCAGGAGGTTTCGGACCCGTTTATAAGGTAACGAAGAAGCAAAAAAACCATCTACTCACACATGCCTAAGATATATATATATGCAAAATCGTTATCAATACTCTCCAAAAGAGCAATCTTTTAAGTTCAATAGTAGTAGGTAATGTTTCCTTGTTTCTCTTCAGGGGGTGTTACAAAACGGTATGGAGATAGCAGTGAAGAGATTGTCAAGAAACTCGGGCCAAGGAATGGAAGAGTTCAAGAATGAGGTCAAGTTGATATCAAAGTTGCAGCATCGAAATCTCGTGAGGATCTTAGGGTGTTGCGTTGAATTGGAAGAAAAGATGCTGATATACGAGTATTTACCAAACAAGAGCCTAGACTATTTCATATTCTGTACGTTTTAGCATTTCCAACACAGTTTCAAATTCTCCCTTTCAGAAAGATCAATGGCTTTGCTTTTGGTTCCCTGTTTTTTTTTTTCTTCTTCTTGTCGTCCTCTTAGGTGAGGAGCATAGAGCGGAGTTTGATTGGCCAAAACGGATGGGGATAATCCGCGGGATTGCTCGTGGAATCTTATATCTTCATCAAGATTCAAGACTGAGAATCATCCACAGAGATCTCAAGGCCAGCAATGTACTTCTTGACAATGACATGATACCGAAGATTGCGGATTTTGGGATGGCGAGGATATTTGGGGGAAATCAAATCGAAGGAAGCACAAATCGGGTTGTCGGAACATAGTGAGTTATTCTTTCTCAATCTCCAAAATACTCTCCAGTCTTTTTTTGTATCTCAATCTGAGAAAGATCGTTTTAATATCATCGTCACAGCGGATATATGTCACCGGAGTATGCAATGGATGGCCAATTCTCTATAAAATCAGACGTCTACAGCTTCGGAATATTGATCTTAGAGATCATAACCGGAAAGAAGAACAGTACTATCTACGACGAATCTTCGAATTTAGTCGGACATGTAAGTAAAAAACTGCAGTTTTTCACATAACTTTAGGACTGGTAAAAAGAACAAAGGAACAAGACAATGTTGTTTCTTTCATCTTTGTAGATTTGGGCTCTATGGGAGAAAGGTGAAACAACAGAGATCATAGACACGCTAATGGATGCGGAGACTTATGACGAGAGCGAAGTGATGAAGTGCATACACATTGGGTTGCTTTGCGTGCAAGAAAGCGCTTCGGACAGACCAGACATGTCCTCTGTTGTGTTCATGTTGGGACATAACGCCATTGATCTTCCATCTCCGAAGCATCCTGCGTTTACGGTGGGAAGGAAGAGAAACGTCAAAAATGGCGGCAGCTCAGGTAATTGGCCCAGCGGAGAAACCGGTAGTTCTGTTAATGACGTTACTCTCACCGACGTTCAAGGTCGTTAAAAGAACCTTCTCGATGAATAACAATAGTAGTCTATAGGTATCATCAATTTATTGTAGCCATACTTGTTTATTTACTTTATAGAAAGTTATTATTTTTATAAATTTATGCAAAATTAATTTTGTAAAGTTAGAAGGTTTTGATATACAACCAGCATCGGTTGTTGTTTTGCATGTGTATTTTCATCATTTGATTTCTTATTTTTTTTTTTTTTGGATTACAAGATTTCTTATTTTATATAGATGGTATACTTTCATTTATTTAATCTCGTAATTTTCGTATCACTATACAAACCGAATTGAGTTAAAAGATAAAAGAAAACTGAACTAATTCAATAGTCTAACAAAATTGACTGAAATCGAATAAATCGAAATCAATAAGAAATTCATGTTTTCTTAAAAAGAAAAATAGTAAAGTTAAAAAGAGACTCACATTTAGCTCGAATTTGAGTCTCTTCTTCCACTGACAATATCTAAGAGTATCAGCCCTAAGCTGAAAAAATCAGATTTCTCTGAAAATAGTAGATTTCTCATAATCGAAATTAGTTGTCTCCCTGATTTGTTTTAAATCTTAAGTTGATCTCTTTCAAGTTTTTCTGGGTTTACCAATCTTATTTTGCTTTGTTTCTCTCGAGGGGAAATGTGGACACTTGCAAATGATATTTAGCTGCTGGAGCTTCACCATGCTCGTGAGAGCTCTAAAGTCATGGCTGTTATTCTGAAGACAACAGAAGATGCATGCCTCTCAAGGCTGCAAATTCTTAAAGAACAACATAAGAAAACAAAACAAGAATGCCGCTCGAGGCTTCGATCTCTCAGGGCACCAAAGTTTGAATCGAAATTTGCTATCAACGGACAGAGATACGTGTCTGTCTATGTTTTGATGCCAATCAAAAGGGTGAAGCACTTGGTTGGTAAGGGCCATGAGCGAATTAAATCTCTTGAGACCAGAAGCGGAGCTCTGTTTCATTGCAGAAGAAAAAAGATGTTAGACGAAAAACTAAGATGAGACTATCAGGTTTCAGAGTAAGATCTTTACCTCCACAGAAGAGTAATGATATGGGTTTTTTCAAAAAGGCGTGCACCATTAGTCCACAATCACTTTATATCATCAATTTAAAGCCATACTTGTTTATGTGTCTTTATAGAAAATTGTTTTTATAATCTATGCAATGTTCAGAAAAAAAAAGAAAAAAATCTAAATCTAAATGTTTTGTTTTCTCGCTCTTCATGCGCTGCATCACTTCCACTCCTCCACAGCTGGATTGATCTCGGAATAGCATCCAAAGGCAATATCTTCCCTACAAATAACAATAACAAAACAAATGTATACTCAATCAAAACATAATAAGGAAAAACAACAACAACAACAAAAAAGAGTGTGTTTTTACCTTGAAAGTTTGAATGCACTTTTCCTCAAACTGAGGGCAACTGCTGTAAAGGCTTTTTGGACTGCCTCTAATTTACCAAAGATGTCAATGACAAGCCCTTTTCTCCCCAATCAGAGAATTCAAACCTTGCACTAGAAGCTCTCTTGGTCTTGAACATGAAATTGGAGTCCAAGAGTCATGACACTCTGTCACCAGAATCTTAATCGTTGGCAAGCCTCTGGATCTGTCACAGAAAAATGGAAACGCCAACTTCGCAGCATCTTCCACAGAAGAACGGTACTCACACTTCTGTTGTAGAAGAGAAATATATGTTAGACGAATAACTAAAAACTAAATCAAAGTTTTAAAATACCATCGGATATCATATGTTTTATCTCTTAATTTATGTATTAACAGTCAATCTGAATTGAGTTCCGACAAATCAAACCGAGCGCAGTTTACCGTGTTTCAAAACGCCGTACACAATTAGTATAAAGTCACTTTATATCAACAATTTATAGCCATACTTTTATGTGTCTATATAGAAAGTTATTTTTATAAATCTATGCAAAGTTATATTTGTAAAATAAACAAGAAAGTTTTAAAATACCAACATCGGATACCATATATTTTATCTCTTAGTTTACGCATCTCTATAATATTATTTAAGAAGACATTTTTAAAAATTAACTTTGTTTTGTAAGTTATTACAAAAAATGCCATTACAAATAAGAAATAATAATTGAAATAGGAAATGATATGATTGTATTTTTTAATTATTGATGAGGTTATGGAAAGTAAGTTATTTCACATTAAAGATGTTATTTACTATTTAGATTCTTAATTATTAAATAATAATCAATCCATTCATATTCAAAGAAAATATATTTGATATCTTGCAATATTTTACACTATGATTATTATATTTTATTTGAATATATGTCAAAACAAAAATTTGAAAAATATTTTACTAATTTTATAAAGAGTTAGACACGAAAAATTTGATTTGTTAAGAGTTTGTGGACTGACCACAAAAACCATAGTCATTAAGCGATGCATATTAGAGTTATGTTTTCAAGATTATAGGTTTTTTCGGGTTAGCCCAAATAATATTTTAGTTCATTGCAAAACGGGTTAGTCCGGATTGACAGTTCTATATATAATCATTAGTTAGACATATTATAAAATTCAGATAAATTTATTTTTTCTTAAATTTCAAAACAATTTTTTTTTAAATTATCCCGCGCTATATAACTTACAGTTTAATATGTAAGTTATTATATATTATGTCATTACAAATAACAAAAGATAATTGAAATAAGAAAGAATATAATTGTCTTTTAAAATTATGGAAGAGAATTTGGAAAGTATTTATTTTTCATTAAAAAGTTATTTATTATTTAGTTTATTAATTATTTATTATATTAAAATATTATATATGTTTTAAAATAATAGCAATCCATATATTTTTTCTAAGTGTTCGTGAACTGACCACAAAAACCAAATTCATTAAACGATGAATATAAAAGTTATGTTTTCAAGATTATAAGTTTTTGCGGATTAGCCAAAATAATATTTTAGTTCACTGCAAAATGAGTTAAATAAACATTTTTGTCCGGTTTTACATCTCGAAATATAATCATTAGTTAAACATATTATAAAATAAAGGTAAAAATAATTTTTCTTAAATTTCAAAACAATTTTAAGAAAAAATTACTCCGCGCTATAGTTAGCGCGGGTTAAATACTAGTCATATCTTATTAGGCGATATAAAAACATTTGAGTCTCTGAGCGAGTTAGAGACTTTACACGAACTGGCGAAAAAATCAAAGATATGCGTAGGGTTTAACTCTAAAAAACCGAAAAACCTCTCCGTCTCTGCTTTGAATCATGCGAAGATTTAACTGGGTTTGCTTCTTTCATCACTCTCTACCTCGCTTTTCCTCGGCTTTGTCGATTCGCCGCAAGACCTAAAATCTTCTGTAAATTTAATGCTTATCTTTTCTTCCTAGGCTCTGCGGCATTTACAGGCACGAAGAACATTTGATTCCGCGATAGGATTGCGACCAGGTAATGGTTAAGTTTTTTTTTCAAAAAATTCTAGGGTTGTTGTTTTTCGTCGGAGATCATGATTCGTGCTTGTTTCAAGAGAATGCATTTGCTGTTCGAGGTTATGGCCTTATCTGTGCTGATTTAGGTTTACTGGTATTGTAGAATTCCAATGTAGCTGAAATGGGGTTTTAGGGTTTGTCGGGATCGGGGGATCAAAGTATTGTGCACCATTTAAGGTGATTGACAGATTGATTTAGCAGAATCGAAAGTGTATTCGGGCTAGTTATGTCCTTTCTCAAGTGCTGAGGGATATAATGGTAGCTAACATTAGGGAATTTGCAAATTGATGTTTGTGTTTATCTATAGGAAATACGCGTACATTACTTGCAAGTCTTGACACTTTGCAGGGTCTCAGAAGCCGTTGTTGTTCGAACGTTACATTCACGCTACAGGTCTTGTGTTTTTTCGCCTTCAGCTTTTTCTTGATGGAGACAATGTGGTTCTTTATCATTTTATTCATTGTAAAGATTTTGGTTTCGCATAATGGTTCTCAGGAGTATCCTTCTCCAGTGCTCGTAATTACTATGATGTTCTCGGTGTTTCTCCAAAAGCCACCCGTGAGGAGATTAAAAAGTCATTTCATGAGGTGAGGCTTTCGGCCAATGGTTCTTCAATTTTTTCACACTTTCTTTACCCCGAGCAGAAACTATTAGTAAATTGTCCGCTCAAATTTATGACTGAATGTACAAATGCGCAGCTTGCAAAAAAATTCCACCCTGATACAAATAAAAATAATCCTTCAGCAAAAAGGAAATTCCAGGAAATAAGAGAGGCCTATGAGGTATTTTTTTTGCCTCCCACTAAATCTCCCCCATATGCGACCTTCTGTGTATTTTGAATGTATCGTCTGATATACATTTGTGCTGGATTGAAAAACTGCAGACTCTGGGAAATTCTGAAAGAAGAGAAGAATATGATAAGGTACGCATGTGTAGTTGTTGTTATTTATCTGGTGGCTAGATCACTAAATAGATTTCTTGCTATTATCACACAATACAGTTGCGCTATCGGAATTCAGATAATGTAAATAATGACGGTGGTGATGCAGAGAGGTTCAGACGCGCCTACCAGTCCAATTTCTCGGATTCGTTCCACAAGATTTTTTCTGAGGTACACTATTTTGTTTTCGATTTGCCTCATCTGTTTATGTGACTAGTCAAATCTCTAACATTAGTACACTTGATTTAGATATTTGAGGATGAAACTAATCAGATTTCACCTGATATTCGGGTCAGTTTCTCTGATTCTCTCTTCATTTTTATACAATAGGAAGCTGGTTGGCATATGTAAATCTTGTTGTGTAGGGCTCTTCAGTGCATATACATGTTTTATTTGTTCCAAATTTGAATAGGTGGACCTATCGCTTTCTTTTTCCGAAGCTGCAAAAGGGTGCACAAAGCGTTTGAATTTTGATGCATATGTCTTTTGTGATTCCTGTGGTGAGTACCCCCCGAATTTTCAGATATCTTCTCTTTTGTAATTAATAATATTGAAGTATAGACGCTTTGAATGAGGAGTCCTAACTCGTCATGATCATTATATTTATGCTTTTGTTCAAAATGGTAAAACAAAACTCAATTCCTTAAGGAGACTAGTCTTCTGGAAATGGTTGTCATCACTCATCAATTGATCTTAATGTCATGTACCGTTTTGTGCCTCTTGTTTCTGGTTTCTTGTAACATTTACGGCTTCTAGTTAAAAATCTGCTGATCCCGCCAACTTAGAGAGGACGAATGACTCA
Source organism: Eutrema heterophyllum (assembly GCA_002933915.1). Taxonomy (NCBI): domain Eukaryota; kingdom Viridiplantae; phylum Streptophyta; class Magnoliopsida; order Brassicales; family Brassicaceae; genus Eutrema; species Eutrema heterophyllum. The sequence goes on along the minus strand of PKMM01025572.1, from coordinate 245,399 downwards.
CTTAATTGACAGTACTATTGCTGCAAACCCATTACTCCCAGTCTCTCATCATTTATCATTTTACAGATGGGCTTGGCCACTCTCTTGATGCGGCCAGGAGAGTTTGTCCAACATGCAGGGGTCTTGGAAGAGTAAGTGCCAACTAGAGAGTAGAGAGAAATATAATCTTTGTTTTATTTGGAGGTTTAACAAATGATACAATTTATATTTACATTACTATGCCTTCTGTCTCTTTAACAGGTAACTATTCCTCCTTTTACAGCAGCATGCCAGACTTGCAAGGGGTCGGGACACATTGTTAAGGTCTGAGAAAAAGAGCTCTTTTATTGATGTTTCAGTAGTTGTCTCTCCGTCTCTGGTTACAAGCATATATATATATATATATATATATATATTGTCTATCTCTTCAGGAGTACTGCAAGTCTTGTAGAGGATCCGGTATTGTGGAAGCCACAAAGACGGTTGAAGTTGTGATCCCTGGGGGTTGGTCTGAAATCTTCATACTTTTGTCTATCTTGGTTTTAGAACATGTCACTTCTGCTAAGATTTCATTCACACTGTTATGTTCCTTTCTCTGAGGATTTGTGTGGTTTAGATGTTATCCCAATTTAAATATTGGTCACTTATTTATAGCTGGCTTTTCTTTTTCTTCTTTTTAAGATTATGCTTGGCTATGTGCATTTCCTGGTTAATTGTCTTTTGTATGCACTTGGTATTTGTGGCAGAGACGAAACAGAATTTAGAACTGTGATTTTCTGGTATCATCTTACATGCGTTTGCTGGACCAGATAGTGAATTTGGTTCTTGATGACATGATTCTGTCAAACTTTAATTTGCCTATTTCTCTTTACTTGACCACAGGGGTGGAATCTGAAGCTACGGTCCTAATCCAAGGTGCTGGTAATGCAAGATCAAGAACAAGTCAACCTGGGAATTTGTATATCAAATTTAAGGTTTGTAAAAAGCATCTGTATTTTCTTCAAATTTGTATCTTTATACTTTTACTGAGACGTGCTTAAAGAAGTTTTGAATCAAACCCACCCTTGATGTTGATCTACCATATGAGTCTCATCTTAAGATGATAAATTTAGTCTAAGAGATAAGACAGTTGATGCAAGCGTCAAAGTCATAGACTCATATATTGACTTCGAATGTATTCATTCCAAAAATAATCTACACCATTATTCACAGATTCACATGTGATGGCTACTCTAAGTGTTTGTTGTCCCCGGTTGCCACTATATAATCAAGACTTATTACATACAGTGAATAGATTATTTATGCTATCTTGTAAGATCTGTAATTAGTCTTAAATTCTATCATCATTCTAGCCTCATTTAGGGTCTTACTGCATACTGCATTTTCCCTTGATGGCAAGTATCTAACTTCTTCTGCTCACAGGTTGCTAATGATTCGATTTTCTCTAGGGATGGCTCAGATGTTTATGTGGATGCTAATATTAGCTTTACACAAGTAAGCACACTGGTGATTCCTGAATCTTGGGTTATAAGAAGAGTAGCACCTTCTAAACTTATTTTTTTCCTGCATAGTGACACTATGTGGTCAAAAGTCTTAACTGCCAGCTGATAAAACTCTGCAGTAACATATTTTAGGCAGCGTCCTATGACAAAATAAAACCTCTAGAGGACATCTACTAGATAAAAGTCTACAGTCTAGCTGAAAAACGAGTTTTGTTCTATTTACCAGTAAGTTTACAAATTACTAAGTATAATAATACTAGCTAGTAGCATCTTTATCATTATGTATGTGACGTACTTGTCCTATAACTAGATAAAATGGCATATCAGGTCCAACTCAATTTGATGGCACCCAGTTATAAAACTCAAGTGCATACTACTGCCGTAATTTTGCCACCCATGCGATAGAACCCCGGCTGCAGTTTTCTCTTTGAAGTAGCTTTCATTGTAAATTGCTTGTTACACTATTAGTCCGACATGATGCATCCTTTCATGTCTTATTGTTCACGTTGTTTCTACTATTTCTCTCTTGAGCCATACTGGCATGTCTTAAAAAACTTATTTGACAGGCCATTTTGGGAGGCAAAGTTGTGGTGCCAACACTATCAGGCCAGATAGAGCTAGATGTAAGATTCGTCTCCCAGTGAGATCTATAGTATATTTTGTGTATGGATGTCTACAATTTGACATTTACCATTTGTATTTGAGTATAAGTTGGTTTTCATCCTTTCACTGAGAGGATGGTTTAGATCTCAAGCCTTTGGAGATAATAGAGGTGACTTGTTTTCACTGTTGCAGATACCAAAGGGAGTTCAGCCTGGCCAACTTCGTGTTTTAAGTGGCAAAGGTACATCTAACTATCAGCCTATATGGTTAATCTTCTTTTTCTTTTGCTTGTACTGTTTTTAAGATGCGAGTTTCTGCAGGACTACCAAAAGCAGGATTTTTTGTAGATCATGGAGATCAGTATGTGCGATTCCGAGTTAACTTTCCTACGTAAGATTTCTTCTACTTGGAGTTCAAGTAATAATTTTGTTGGAGACAAACAGATTATTCTGTGCTAAAATTTCTACTGTTGTCTAGAACAGACAAGACACTTTGTTGTCCTAACAGTTGAGGCTTTTGAAATAATTTATCTGGAAGTTTGTTTTGTTTTTTCTGCTGTGTGTTACTTTGCGTCTGATCATCAATTCTTTCTCCTCTAAATCTGATTCTAGAAATTAATGTTGATTTGGTCAGCTTCATGATTTCTGGTGGCATGTGAGCGTGTTGAGTTCTCTAATTGTCATTCCGGTGTTTTAGCAGATTTTCTTTGCTGATCTTGATATGGGATTTCTGGCATATTCTTATGCTGTGTATTTATTTTCATGTACTCTCTAGCTCTAGTGAACTTAGCGAACGTCAGCGCGCTATACTGGAAGAGTTTGCAAAAGAAGAAATCAACAGTGAATTGAGTGGTTCTGCTGAAGGAAGCTGGTGAGTACATACGTTATATTTTTTACTATGTATTGATAACAGCATAATGTGGGTAAATCTGATGGTAGACCCAAATGGATATCTGGCATTATTTATCTTAAGAGGAATGTGTAGTTGATTACAATAGAAGATCTAGTGATGCTTATATGTTATTGGTGGATTATCTAGGCGTCTTAGAACTCAGAGTCGGAAAGATAAATAGGTTCTCTTTTGAAGCATATGCATCTAATGGTATAGACCCGTTTTTGTGTGCTTTTGTGTGTTTTTGATGCATTCAAGTGTAGAATCTCTAGGGGAGGCAGTGTAAAGATATACGGTTAGAAAAAGCTGAAAGATTTGGTGGGGTTGTCTCAAGATTTTTCCTTTACATTGTGATTCAACTGAATGGTATTTACTCTCAATGGTGAGTTTTCCTTATTGTAATGAAGAAACATGAAAATGAACCAAACAGGCTTTACCAGAAGCTCTCTACTGGTTGAACTTACAGGTGGAATTGGACGGGTCCTCAGTTCATACGCGATTTCTCGATAATGGTGCTGCTGGCGATATTGTTGAACAAGTTAATGGGATGAAACCACCACCACGAGAGATGAAAAGCTAAAAGCATTCAGCAGAAGACAAAGCAATACTAATTTCATCTATTGCTGGTAGAACAAACAGCATAACTGAAGGGTCACAATTGGACCTCATATTCGACCACAAACTCTTTTGAAACTCAAGTTGATGTGGTAAAAAAAAAAAAAAACTTTGAGTTGTGGTTTTTGCATAGTTCCAAGTTGTTAAACAATAAACATCCTCTATATCTAACAAAAGGGATGAAATGATATAGTGAATACTTTATGATATGTCTTTAAAAAGAAAAGAAAAATCTAAGGTTCGTTTAAGTTTAACACTCACTTATGGTTCTGAGCAAAGAAATAGGTCCTGTCTCCTGCTGAATTCTCTTTTTCCTTGTTGGCTTTGATCTCACCATAAAAATAAGAGACAAAACCCCAAAGGGAGAGAGCAAGAGAAAGACCCTTCTCTGCTTGGAACTTTTCATGGTAGAAAATAACAGCTAAGACCTCTGTGATGGGCAGAAGAACTGATATCATAATACCCGAGACGAGAGATGATGCGCAGAAGATCAATCCAATGGCTCCCAAGAAAAACCCTTGCCAAATTATGGCTGAAACCACAGCCACCACATAGAACATTGCCTTTCCAAGCTTGAACTCTCTTGCTTCTTTTGGTAAGGCCTGCAAATTAAAAGAAAAAAAAACATCTCTCTGTTTTAAACTCTTTTGCAGGTTTTAAGCTTCAAAGAGAAACCAACCTTGAAATCACCAGCGATGGACATACCGATGAGGCTGACTAAAGAAGCAAGGAAGCACAAAATCAACTGGACCTCAAGCACGAGCGTATAGCTTATGGGTTGCTTAGCTTTCTGGTAAGCAAGTTCTACTAATGGCAAGATAAAAGCATACATAACAGCTGCTGCTACGGTCACCAAGAACCCGATGATGTATTGCTTGTGAGTCTCGTGAACCGGCTTATCAGTTTCGGTATGCATTCCCAAGACAGCAGCTCCAACAGTCAGCAACACAACAGCATTGATGGTAAAAGGAGTGAACTTGTGGTTGACCATGAAATATGAGAAGATAGCTATGAAAGCTAATTGTGAAGCAATGATGAGAGCAGCTGTTGAAACTGGGAGATAAGCTATGCCATATGCATACAAGTAGTTATCAAAGCCTGAGAGAATTCCTATTATAACAGCAGCGATAAGGAGACGAGATTTTATGAGAAAGAAACTTGTGTTCTCGCTTCCATTGTTGCTTCTGCGCCGTTTAAGGTAAGAGAAGAGCAGAGGAATGAAGATAATTGGAAAGCCTGCAGTTTCAAGAAAAGTAGAGAACCAAATGCTGTTGCCACCATTGTTGAAGTAGAGACGCATGATCAGAGGACCTCCACAGTTTCCTATGGCTAAAATTATGCAGTTTATGATCACAAGAGCCCTCACCATTCTTGTCTTCTTGATTCTTCTAAGCAATGTATGTATGCTTCTCGAGATCTGTGGGTAAAGAAACTTTAGGGTTGGTTTTTGCGAGAGCTAGTCATCGAAAAAACAGAAACTACTTACTGTCTTTTGCTCAAGATGGTTCTGTCTGTAGATTCTGTCTTTTTGATCTTATTTTTTTTTTCTTTGACCTAGCAAGAAACCTCTAATGGCTAAAACATGATTTTCCCTATTTTATCTCCGCTAATTTAGCTAACAGAATTATATTCCGGATAATATATATCCATAGTCCATAGACCATACCCTGATTTTATTTTAATTCTATNTTTTTTTTTTTTTTGTTGACATCAATTAGAAGATTTGTTGAGGGAAAGCTTATTGGTTTCTTTGACCTTTTTTTCTAACATCAAACTATCGTTTCTTTGATTTAGATACAATCTCATACAAAATTTATCGATCTCATTTATTTATTTTTTGTTAAAGGTTTTTCAAAAATTTATCGATCTCAGTCTCACAAGTCTGAAAGTTTATTTGATAAATATGTTGAGATTTATCAATGATTCAGATATTTTCTCAACGTTTATCCAATTAACTATAGAGTTTCGTCACTTAGAATGGGTTCTATCTTTCTTTTGTCATCACTTTAGATTTAGATTTATACATTCATATACAATTGTGCCACACAAGAGCAATAACAAAAACAAAATAAAAAAACTGTTACAGAAAAAAGCAAAAGAGATTTTACCAAAAAAAAAAAAAAAAGCAAGAGCCTTAAGCAACAGAGCCACTGACTGGAAGTGGAGGCAGTTCTGTCTCCGGCGGCTGAGATTTATCGAGAAATTTTTTGCCGGATTTTAACTCGCCGTAGAAGTAAGAGACGAATCCCCAGAGAGATAGAAGGAGAGAGACACCTTTCTCCGCCTGAAACTTTTCCCGGAAACAAACGACGGCCAAAACCGCCGTCACCGGAAGCAAAAAACTGATGAGAACACCAGATGCTAGAGCCGATGCACAGAACACAATCCCTAAGGCTCCTAAGAAGAATCCTTGCCAAATTATCCCTATGATCACAATCAACGTGTAGTAAAACTCAGATCCTCCGATCTTGAACTCTCTTGCTTCTCTTGGTATAACCTACAATTACAAACATATCAAGAATGTTTTATACGATGATTTGACCAATCACCCTTCTGCACTGTTGCTCCATCAAGATCCATCCAAAGATATACCCTTAAAAGAAGTGATTCTTTATTTACCTTGAAATCGTTATTTACAAGCATCCCAACGACACAGAAGCAAGTAGCAGCGAGGCATATGACCATCTGCATCTCGAGCACAAGTGTGAAAGTTATTTCTTGTCGAGCTTTCTTGTAAGTAAGCTCAACGAGCGGCATTACGAAAGCGTAGAGAACAGCTGCAATCACAGTCACGAGGAACCCGACCACATACTCTCTGTGGCTCACGTGATCCGGCCTGTCTCCGTCGCTGTGTAAGGCCAGGATTCCCATGCCGACCGTCAACAAAAAGACGGCGTTTATAGAGAAAGGAGTAAACTTTTGCTTGACCATGAAGAAAGCGAAGAGAGCATTGAAAGCTAACTGAGTTCCGATTAGGAGAGATGAAGTGGAAACTGGAAGATAAGCTAAACCGTATGCGTATAAGTAGTTGTCAAGTCCTGTGAGCAATCCTATGACGATGGATGCGATGAACAGAGGAGTTTTCATGAGGATAATCTTTGTTTTCTCTGCGTTTTCTTCGTTGTTGCGGTTGCGGTTGCTGCGGCGGCGGCAGAGGAAGGAGAAAAACAGAGGGATGAGGATGATTGGACAACCTGCGGTGTTGAGAAAGCTCATGAACCAGATTCGTTGACCGCCATTGTTGTAGTAGAGACGAGTTAACAAAGGACCTCCACATAATCCTATAGTGAGGATAATGCAGTTTATGATTAGCAGACGACTGTTCTTCATCTTCTTGCTTTTTTTTTGTTGTCTGAAAGTAATTGTTACGGCTTGCTTTCTTCATGTACATTAACATAGGTATTTTATACACATTTCTGATTTCCCTCCCTACAGCCAATAGGAAAATTATATTACCATATTTTAACTTATCACAATATTATTTGCCTTTTTTTTTCTAATATTGTCCTCGGTTTTGGTCTTTTTGGTGATTTCTCATCAGAGCTCAAAAGGGTCAGAGAGCCATTATATATATGCGTCTTTGTGTTTTTTGTTTGTTTTGTTTGTTTCTGGTTTTGAATCGTGTGAATCAGTTACGTAGGGGCGCGTTTGCGACTTCAAAACGCTACATGGTATTTATCGTGATAAAAAAGAGACGTGTTAACACATCTTGATCGTTGACAAAACAAAGAGTTGAAATGGAAAAGTCTTTCCTCTATGTGTTACGTTAATTCTTTTTTATTATTTTGGAAGAGATAATTGTGTGTATGAAACGCAAGAAAACAAAAAAAATAATAATAATATGATGGATGATTGCATAGTGGAGAGATATATTTATTTTTTAGATTATATAACAATATATTTATATATAAAAAGAAAATGATTGCATAGTGGAGACTGGAGAGATCATTTATTTTTATATATATATTGAGAGATCACTTATATAAAATATAACAAAAAATAAATGATCTCTCCACTATGCAATCATTTTCTTCGATTCACTCTCTGTCTTTTTTGTTTCTTAATCGACCAAGAAGCTTAATTTTGTTTTTTTTTTTGGTCCCAAATCGATTTTGGAATTTTAATTTAGGGTAGGTTTGGATTTTGAGTCGGGTTTCGCTCAGTCAGGTTGGATTAGGTTAATCATGTTTTTTCAAACTAGGATTTTTAAACGCGATTTGTCACCTTTTTACGGTATGATGTAATTATAAGATATTGAATAGTTTGTGATGTTTGTTAAAACAAAAAATTGTTTGGGGTGTGTAGTAAAGAGATAAAAAATTTAGGATGTATATCGAAAAAATTGTATACTAAAAGTAGTGTACCATAGTCAAACCGTTGCTATTGTGTCCCTGGGTAAATCAAACAAAATCAAATCAAGTTATTATTGTGTCCCTGCGGTGAAAATAGTTAACAAAAAAGGGTAATTGTCACATCATGAATCAAGTTCATATCCGGAAAGTCTTTGTTTTCCAAAGACAGTTCATGTGGTTATCTGATGACAAATCATGAACTGGTATTTGTACTTCACCATGAAATGTATTACATAGTGTGCTTTGAAAATACAAGTATCGTTTAAAATGAAATCGATGTGCCACATTTTATATATATATATATATATATCATATCGGCTGATCCGGTCAGTTTCGGTAGAAATAGACCGAGGTGGACTATTCCCAAATTCAACGGTTCAATGGACACCATGAGCTCTGAGCTGGGCTCGGGTCAACGGACCATGAGATCCATGAGATTCAATGGACCACCACATCGCCCGTCCCGAGTTTGGATGTGCCACGTTATAAAAACGGATGATGAATGGGAAGATATTTAGGGTAAATAAGGTAATTACATACTGTCAAAGAACATCTCCTACAAACACCCAATCTTCCTCTTCATCTTGATACGTTATATGAAATATTCTTTGCCCTGTAATTAAATCTGATTATACAAATTCATGTTGGTATGATGAGCTTCTTGATGTTCTTGTGGTATGTGGATATGTTTGGTTCTTTTGTTGTCATTCATGTGATCTTTTCTTAATACGTTCTTATATAGTTATATTACGTGCATAAGTTTTAGAGTTATCATATCAGATTTCGGATTTCTAGCATATGCTTCTTATTTTTGTCCCTGTGTTCTCTAATGAAGTTAATGAACGTCAGCTAGGGTGCTATAGTGGAAGAGTTTGCAAAGGAAGAAATCAACAATGAATTTAGCGGTTATGCTGAAGGAAGTTGGTTCGTAAATTTTATTTCTCAAATTTATCCTTTAAAAAAACAAAATTCATATTATTGTACTAGATTTTCATTCGCGCGTCCGTGCGAAATAATTTTTTTTTACAGATTTAATACAATGTTTTCAGATCCTTGTCAGACCAGCCGGTTCGTTATAGCTATAAAAACCGATATTATAAAATCCAAAAAAACCCATAAAAACTCAGCAAATAACCATGAACTGGATATAATCGTTGATCCGGACGGATCATGGTTCCGTAATATTTCAATCAAAGGGTTTTTTTTTTTATTGTTTTTATTGAGTCATTCAAATTTTATAGTCTGCTATTTTATGATCTTCTTTCGTTTGTGAATAATCAACTAAAATAATAATTACTTTGTGAGTTAGACATATCTTTTTTAAACTTATCTTAGAGATTCGTTAGTTTCTATACTTATATATATGTGTGTGTGTGTGTGTGTCGTGTATATATATATATATATATATAATTTCATTAATTGTTGATTGCGGTCGGACCGAATCGACCCGGGTTAACCCATGGACCCGGTGGCTCGAAGGACTCTCCGGTTTGCTTTCCAGGTCGGATTTCAAAATATTTATTTAATGTATTGCAGTAAATTTTATAACATAATTATTTATGATTTAAGTTAAAATCAGAAAATCTAGCGGAATTTAAACAATTTTGTTTGATATTTTCAACTTAAAATCTCCAAAATCTATTATGATTTTCACCCGAGTTAAAATTTTTATCCACATTGAGGACGAGTGACAATTTTTATTTGTTTTTATCTTTTATGTTTTTTATATTGTATAGAAAAATATATTTATGGTATGACATGTATGATTCAAAATTAGTAATTTTATGACATATTTTGTAAACTTTGTTATTATGTGAATTTAGATTACTACACAACCAATCTCTATATTTATGAGTCTTAAAATGGACTAATCCGTTTTTTTAATCTGGCTCGAAGTAGCCTATACTACCTTGGATCTTTTGACAAACCAACCCACAAAAGACGGCGATTATAAAAACATAACATTAACCCACCCATCATATTACCGTATAGTATAATATTTACTAATTCAAATATTTGAAATTTTAGGTTGATTGATTACGATAAAAATATACAATAACATATTCATTTATCATATGCGTTATTACGAGAACATTATTTAAATTCGAATATTTAAATTAAATCTAAATTAATATCCAAATTATCATTTTTTAAAGATAATAACTGATTTTTAATAAATAATCGAACATATATTTTAATAAAATCCAAAATAATCTAAATTAATATTTTAATTTTCGGAATTAAATTAAAATATAAAATAAAATATTTTTTTAATTAATATTGCACTAAATAGACATGTTTGGCATCATGAATAGTAGTTATCCAAGTAAAAAATAGTCTTATCTAAAAAAAAATTTGTTTGGACACAAAAATGTGTCTCTGTTTAATAGTATAGATTTATAACATCATAATGTGGTGGGTAATATCTGATGGTAGAACTAAATATAAAAGGATCTAGAAATACTCGTTAAGGATATATGGCATAATTCACCTCAGAGACTGAATTGATTACTTAGACGAATTTAGTAATGCTTATATGACAAATTCACTAAAAACAAAAATATACAATCAAACATATAACAGAAAAATAGAAACAAAATAGTATAACAGTAATGCTTTGTTTTAGAAAAGCAAAAGACCCTTTTTTTTTTTTTGGACTAAATTTTGATGCATATATTTAAAAGTGACTAAGAGTTTACAATTGTGAAACAAAAGCTCACAATTGAGAAAACATACATTTGAAGTAAACATATGAGATAATGGATGATAGAAAAAAGTTCCATGAAATGAAACTTTAGGAGGATGATATGAGGGTTAGTCGACGTTTACCTCATCCATTTACCAAGTTCCATTGCATCTCTAGGACTTTTTGTGAAGGTTTTATTGGCTTTTAAGCAACAGAATCACTAACTGGAAGAATAGGCAGTTCTGTCTCCGGTGGCTGCGCTTTATCGAGAACTTTCTTGCCGGATTTAAACTCGCCGTAGAAGTAAGAGACGAATCCCCATAGAGAGAGAAGGAGAGCGACACCTTTATCCGCCTGAAACTTCTCCCGGAAGCAAACGACGGCTAAAACCTCTGTCACCGGAAGAAGAACACTGATGAGAACAGCAGATGCTAGAGACGACGCACAGAACACAATCCCTATGGCTCCTAAGAAGAATCCTTGCCATATTATCCCTGTCATCACAATCAACGTGTAGTAAAACGCAGATCCTCCGATCTTGAACTCTCTTGCTTCTCTTGCTATCACCTACAAACATATCAATAATGTTTTATTAGATGGATGGTTTGAGTTCATTTTAATTCCAGTCGTAATTTTTCGTTACTTAGTTAATGTAATCTTGTTCTGCTTACTTAGCTTGCTTTTCATCAAACATCACATCCCGATATAAGAATTTGAGGCTGAAGAAAAAAGATCCAAATGTATTTAAAAATGTATTGAATACACATACCAATTAAAACTTTATTGATGTTTACCCAATTAATGGTTTTGAAATACACTGTATATATATATATATATATTGTTTTTAGGGATTTTCTCCTCTAAAACACACAAAATAACAAAAACTTAGTATCCCTATTCCTTAACCTTTGGAGATCCGTACTAATTTTTTATATATCGTAAAATCAAAGAGCTCTAATAATAATGATTTAAAATACGAAATCCAAAAGCTCAATTATTAATAGGGTTTGCATCAAAATCTGCATAATTAATATTCTGATTCTTAGATCCTTACTAAATCAATAGATCCATCTAAAGATACCCTTATGCTACGTACAAAAAAGATCATTAAAAGAAGTGAAGTTGTTTATACCTTGAAATCGCCATCGATGAGCATCCCAACGACGCAGAAGCAAGTAGCAGCGAGGCACATGACCATCTGAATCTCGAGCACAAGTGGGAAAGTGACTTCTTGTCGAGCTTTCTTGTAAGTAAGCTCAACGAGCGGCAATATGAAAGCGTAGAGAACAGCTGCAATCACAGTCATTAGGAACCCAACCACATACTCTTTGTGGCTCTCGTTAGCCGGCTTGTCTCCATCGCTGTGCAAGGCCAAGATTCCGGTGCCGACCGTCAACAAAACGACGGCGTTTATAGAGAAAGGAGTGAACTTTTGCTTGACCATGAAGAAAGCGAAGAGAGCATTGAAAGCTAACTGAGTCCCGATTATGAGAGATGAAGTGGAAACTGGAAGATAAGCTAAACCGTATGCGTATAAGTAGTTGTCAAGTCCTGTGAGCAACCCTATGACGATGGATGCGATGAACAGATGACTTTCCATAAGGATAATCTTTGTTTTCTCTGCGTTTTCTTCGTTGTTACGGTTGCGGTTGCGGTTGCTGCGACGACGGCCGAGGAAGGAGAAAAACAGAGGGATGAGGATGATTGGACAACCTGCGGTTGATAGAGAGCTCATGAACCAGATTCGTTTTCCGCCATTGTTGTAGTAGAGACGAGTTAACAAAGGACCTCCACATGTTCCTATAGTGAGGATAATGCAGTTTATGATTATCAGACCATTCTTCATCTTTTCTTTATTTTTCTTGCTGAGTTCTGTTTTTGTTGTCCTCTGTTTTGTCCTTATAGTTGATTTTTTCTCATCAGCTAAAGAGGGTCAAAGCGCCATGATATCTGGTTTTGTCTGTTTGTGGTTTAGAATCGTGTGAATGTGTGATACATTATCTGGGGACATCACATAGCGGTGCGTTTGCGACTTCAAAACGCTGTATTCGGTCGGGTTTTAATTTTCAACCAAGCATCGGTTTTGGGTTTCCGGTTAAACTGGGTGTTTGTAAAGCAATTTCTGTCGGTTCGAGAACCTAACCGGACCTTTTGGGTTTATTGATTTAGGTTTGTAATTTTAATTTTATTAATTAATAAATACCTTTTAAAAAATATAAAAAAACACTAAGTTGGTATGAAGGAAAAATTATCAAACCAATTTATTTTGTTTTTGGTCAAAAATCATATTCAATTCTATGAGATAATATCATAAAAGTCTAACCACATGCACTAAATTATATATGTATGAGCCACTCTCATAGTGGTCCAAAAAAGTTAGATAGGAAGTGAAACGAAGATTTGATTAATTTGTTCTTCTGTCTCAATCCGACACTGTATTACTGAATCTCATAAAAAATACTCATTTTTTGCCAATTGACTAGAAAAACTCAGTAAACTAATAACCAGTTTCTGCACAAAATTAGATATATATGTATTATTTACGTGATATTTTGAACTGAAATGAAAAAACGAGAAAACCCTCTGTGTTTTTCAAAAACAAAATGATTTAAGTGTCCGGGGTTATTCTTTTACCATTTTCCAATTGAACAAGATAAAGTTATTAAACGAAATGTTATAGCTTTAAGACCAGGTCAAAAGTGGTGGTGTTCATATAATAAGCCAAATAAAAAGTGACTTATGAATCAACGATGAGTATGACTGAGATAACATTCTTCGACTCCAAATTGATTTGTGAATTCTACCTTCTAAGACTTTTTTTCCTGACCTGAAAACAAATTACGCTACTGATTTTGACTCTATGTACTGTGATTCACATACTCACATGTATTTCATGTGTACGTAAATAACAAGATAGAATTGTATTATTTGTTGAAAAAAAAGAAGTTTTTCAACAAAAAAACACTAGCTCAGTATTGAGTACGTACCAACAAGTTGGTTTCTCTTTACGATATAACCTATAATCATGGCCAGTACTAAAAAGAAATTCAATTAAACCGAGTCTCTTCATGATATAACCTATAGTTATGGCCCAGAAAGAAACATTTAATCAATTCTACTGAATTGACATTTGCACGCAAGGAAAGACCATTTTCAAGATCGCCTAGTACAACAGATAATCCCATCTTTGGCAAATAAGAACCACACCTAAAATCAATTAGCTATCCTCGCCAAATCACTGATGCTACTTGCACTTTAATTTTGAAACAATGTTTGCTATCTACACCAACTCATATATACATACTAAATAAGTACCCGCATATATGCGGATTTGTAATTTAATATCTTTTAACCCGTGAAAAACATTAAAGACGAATAAATAGAAAACAAAATTAGATCACCCGTAAAAATATATAATACATAAATTTAGAAACAAAGTTTACGATGAAATAAATATATATCTTGAAAGAAAAAATTGGTAAAGAGATGCAATAAATAGTTTTGAATACGATTATTGGACTTTTAATTTTTTGGTATGTAATTGACATACTACCAAATTGTGGTTTATATAGAGGTGAGAAATTAGAATTCTTTTCTTTTTATGATTAATTTTCTTAATCTGAATGAAAAAACTGAGAAATGTTTTTATCCTTTTTTATATTAATTTTGTCTTTTAGGATAAATTTATTTTTTTAACATTTTAATTTTATTTTTATTAACTTCATCTTTTAAAATTATGAATCGGTTATTAAATTTTTAGAATTTTTAAGTATTTTTTATTAATCGATTTTAAATTTTTCTAACTTTGACTTGATACGTGTCGCGATCAAGTGAATTAGCAACTTTGAAACATTCTCATTTATATAATAAGATTTCCTTATTCTAAACTGAAATATGGTTTTTCCTTTAAATTTTTTTTTGGCTTTTATTTCTTTTTTTTTTATGATTATTATCTTTGTTTAATTTCCTTATTCTAATCTAAAATATGTTTTTTTTTTAACTTTGGTTTTTATTTATAGTTTTTGTTTAATTTCCTTAATCTAAACATAGCTACTATTTTATTTTTCTTTTACCTTTTAGGATTAGAAATCGTTATAAATTTTTATTTTATTGTTAATATTATGTATTAAATAATAATTGGAAATTTATTAAACATGTGTCAAAATATAATTGGAAATTTATTAAACATATGTTAAAATCTAATCGATTAACTTAACACGTGTCGCGGTCACGAGAGTTACTAACTTTTTGAAACATTCTGTTTTATATAATAAGATATTTACCTTTACCAACAAATATATAATGTAACATGATATACATAATCAAAAATATGTTGCAATCCACATATCCGTTATATTTGTTATATCCGGGTCAAGAGGCGACTAAATCCGTTTAAAAAAATAAAACTTCAAGTTTAAATTTTTTTATGGTCTGACCCAAAATATCATTAAAAAAACCGACGAGTTGAAAAGAGGAAAAACGAATCCATTGGTTTCAAATTGAATTGAAAAGAAGAGAATCGAGTTGGGTCATCTCGATTCAGAAGGATTTGGCGTGTAAGCATAAGGATTTGAGTTCGAGGTATGTTCCATACCCTCTTGGGTTTGCTTTCGTTCAACAAACTGAAATAAAGTTTCTATTTACTTTGCTCCACTAGGAAAACAATATATATACATTAGTTATATAACTTAAATAACTCTCTTATTATCATTATTTTCTAAATTACTCTGAATTGTTTTATTGTTAAGAGATTCAAATACATTAGTAGATCTTAATCACCTTTAAATTGGCAATATGGTGTACTACTAGTTATTAGTGGTCAATGAAACCCAAATACGACTAAGTTTTGTTGATAACGTGAGTACTTGACAACATTTAGTCGTAGTTATATCTGTCTTTTTGTATTCTGGATAAACCATGAATTCTTCAGACCTATTAAATATCCAATATGGATTATTTCCTATATAGAAAGGATCTATCTCATTTAGATATGTATTAGCTTTACATTTTATGACAGAAAAAAAAAAAAAAGAAGACTTGGATAGTTTTAGAAGACAAGAACGTATCAGTATTTTTCACAAGTGGATGTATCTCAAAAGATTTCGATAACATTCAAAATCAAACTCGGATGGTCTCTCATACATACTCCTCTGTTTTTATATGATAGATGTTTTAAAAAATACACACATATTAAAAAAACATATTAAATTTAATTATTAAATACATCATTTTTTGTGATTAACAATTTTCTATAACTTTAAACCAATAGTATTTCAATAAATTCAATTAATTTTTTAGAAATTTATAATTTATCATCGTTAACTAATAAAAAATGCATAGAAAACTTAAAAAATCTATCTTTTTGAAACAATTTTTTTTTCTAAAACATTCAACATTTAGAAACAAAGGGAGTATTTTTTTTAAACTTAGTTTGATGGTCTCTTAGACATATTTTTTAAAACTTTCTTCAAAAATTCGAAACTATAATTTATTATCCAAGTACAAAATGTCCGTGTATATATATACATTTAAAAAATTGATTTTGAATCCTTAGAATCAATAGAGAAACAAAACAAAAAAAGAAGAACATACTGTGTGGTAAAATTTGAATGTGTGGTTGGTGATGAGAGTGGCCATGAAGAAGAACCCAACTCTTTGCAAGGGCTTTGTTTCTTTCAAGTCTTAAGCCGAATCTGGTAATCGTACAGGCAAATTAGCTTTCCTGTGACCCCTTGGACCGGACCGTCTGTCTCTTCCACGCCTTCTAGGCGGCGTTGTGCTAACCGCTCTTCCACTTGACACTTTCCTAGGCAAATCGCTGCTGATTAAAACTGGTGGAGGGGGTGCAGGAGAAAAATTAGGCACCGGAGGTCGTTGCCTTGCAAATCTCTCTTGTTCTGCTCGATGATATCTCTGCATTAGAGAGTTTGATAAAACAGGTTATGATGAAGTAACGATCTTTTACTATTTTTTTTTACGCTAAGCCAACAAGAAAAGAAGAAATCACCTGAACTACAAAGTTGCGTCTTTCACAGTCAAGGAACATGCTTACTGTCCAGTTTGTTTTTGCTGCAATCTTGTCTCTTACTGTTGAGAAACTGATTTGATCTCTAGAAGTGAATCGGTCAACTTCGTTGAACCAAAGACAAGTGAAGAGGTTGCTGATGGGAACATGCTCTCTTAAAATGACACAGCCCTCTGGTACGTCTGCATTGTCCGACCACAAAGTTGTGTATATTTTAAACTTTTGACACTGAAAGCGGATTCTTGGAAAAAGTAAGCAAACGAGACATACCGCTTGGGATTGGGAGCTTTGCAACAGAATAAGGGGTTAACCCTTCATTCTTGTAGAAATCCACTTGAAAGTCAATAGAGGAGTTATCATATTTACCAGCAGCTTTATTTGCTTCGGCTTCCACTAAGACATCAAATCGTCTGTAATGTATAGAGATCGCAAAAGTAGCATTTTTCCTCCACAAGAACCTGATGAAAAGAGAGGTCAGTCAGATTGCTGCAGCCCAACAACAGAATCACCAAGACTAAAACCTTCTAAACTCAAACCGTGAACTTATTTGAAACAATTGAATATTTTTAACGTTACTGGATTGTTAAGCACAAATAACTAGCTGCTTAAGGAAATTTATCTGAAAGAAAAAAAGGTGTGGAACCTAGCAGATTGCTACCATAAGAATTCACTAATATATGATTAAAGGAATGTTTGTTATTCGGTAACTGCAGGAAGCTGCATAGGCAACCACAATTATAAATGGTTGCGATAGAATATTGGGAACACTTCATAAAGCATATCACTAGTGATATCCTCCGATTGATCTTAAAGGATAAATTATGATAGGCCTTACCTTTCAAGAATTTGATATGGATCGACGACAAGCTCAAGTTTTCCGTCAATCCACAAAGAATAGCGAGCATTCGGAAACATCCTATGGACAAGAAGCTTCGGCACCTACAAGAGAACGAGATATCAGCATATAAGTGGCCTATAATCCATCCTTTTACTCTGTCCATTTTGGAATCAGCCATTTGCAGTGGGATAAATGTTGTAAACTCAAATTTTGATTTTCTTGGGTTTCTAAGGAGAATTGTTGCTCTCCCTTTAGTAGAAAACTACTTCAAGCCTGGTCTAAAGCAAAAAGGCATGTTGTTACAGCAGTGTGGAAACAATACTTTTGGAGCAAGATTGTAAAAGTAAGGGGAAATATCTGGCATGTCATTAAGTCTATGATTTAGTTTCGAGTAACTTAATGCATAATGTCGTCCATGAACTTTCCTATTCAAAAGATAAGAGAGGTGTATTTACCTTTCCATTGCGCCTTCCATCTGTATAAGGGAGATTATGAACAACAACAACTCTCCATATCCCTACTTTCTTGTTGCCGTCAAGGCCTCGTTCTCTCTTCAAAATTGATTCAGTTTCTTCATCAACAAACATGTAGAAGCAAACTGTTTCCTCCGAATATTTACTGATATTTTGTGGGGCTTTTACATCATCAAAAGCATCTGAAAAGAGAGAGATTCTTCATTAGAAACACACAAAAATCGGCTACACGACTAGAGCGATTGATTACAAATAGGAAAAGTATCACGCGAAGCAATACCAAATACAGCTGAAGCAACAACTATTCCACGACACTGCTTCATTTCAAGAAGGTCAGCCTCATCAATGTCAAAACCTGTATTTCGACCAGGTTGAGGTCCTTTGACAAACCTGATTGAAAAATCGTCGATAAAAACACGAACTAAGATGAGACAAAAAAAACAGACAAGGGTAATAGACAAGGCCACGAAGATATTACCCACAATGTACGCTCATTGTTTCCTTAATGTCAAAAGAATCATTCCTATGTTTCAAAGTAGGATAACCACCAAAATCTGACCCTCCAAACTCTGTCTCTCTGTTTAGTGGTTCTTCATATATATACGTTAAGTTCTTAAGAACAGGGGAAAATGACGGGGCATTTGGCATCAAGGCAATTGCTTCTTCTACTGGTAGGTAACATACCGGGCATGCTGAAATCAAAACCAGGCAGAACAAACCAAAACACTGCTTACAAGGCGTCTCTACGAAAGTAAATCTCAGATCTTTTCAACATCATCACAGCAATAATCTTGTAGTGATCTCAGAAAAGCAAAAACCAAAAAAAAACAAAAAATATATGGAAAGAGTCTAGAAATCAAGACTTTAATATCTTACGGCGTGGTCCTGTTCTTTTTCTGTCGGCTGGTGGGGGAGGTAAGGTGAAACTGTTACAGGGATGTCCTTGAGGAAGCGTATAGCCAAGAAAATGCATAGGAGGAGGAGGGGACAATAAAACATTTGTTCCCAGAAAAGATATATTTCGAATATTGATGTTTTGGTCTTCGTTTGTTGATAACATGTTGGAATGATTTACGACTGAGCTACCATTGAAATGAAGACTCGGAGGAACTTGAACTTCCTGACCATCTTCACCTGATTACAAAAGAAAAGGACGCTCACAATGATTTCAAGTCGATTGATTGTTCATAGCTTTCAATCAAAATCCACCAGTTATGTTGTAGCTCTAAGTAGACTCTTAAACTAAATTCTAGCTCGAACTAATGTTCTTTTTTACCTTCTCAATTACGATCACCACTCTACACAACATTTGGTCACAATGCTCCTCTCAATTCTAAGCCAAAACAAAACCCATTGGTACAAAACACACAAACCATACTCCTCTTTTGAAGTTAAAAACTAAATCCACAAGCTAAAACCTCAAATTACCATAACATGACTACCAAAATTGCCGGAAAATCATTTTAAGAAAGAAACGAAACTGTTTACCTTTTCCGACGTAAAGGACGCGAACGAAGACAACGGCGGAGATTAGGAAGAGGAGCAACATGCCCACCTTCTTACGACCCGCGAATTTGCAGATCCAATGTACAATACCTTCCCTCTCCTTCTGCATCTTAGATGGTTTGGTACGCGTCGTAGTCGTCTGGATTGGCAAAACGACGCCGTTGAGTCCCGTCTTCTCCAAGGAACCATAGCTACTGGATCGAACGCCCAATCCAGTCATCGTTCCCTTTTTTTTCTCTCCCTTAAATCACTCCATCGAATCTCCCGAAAAAAGCACCAAAAACTCAATTCGATGTTTCACTCAATTTCAGATCAAGAGTTTTAAGCTTAACAATACCCACGATTGCTGAACAATTTTGTTCAAGTTAACCCAATTCGATTCTGGGTTCTAATCTGCAATCTGATCTACAACAATTCAGCTCAAAACAGAATCGAATCAAAAGAATCTGCACCTCCTTTCAATGAATGAAGAAAAAACAAACAAACAAACAAATAAACGATTTAGAAGGGAGAATCCGAACGAAGGCGACACAGATCAAGAGAATTCGGAGGAAGAAATCAAAAATCGAGCACAAAATCTAGGGTTTGTGATTGGTAGATAGGGTTTTTATTTCACATAAATTTCAAATCAGGGAATCTCTTGAAGCCAAAAACAAGGCCAAAAGTCACTCTTTCACCCCTCCACACACACACAAACAAAAAAACAAAAAAACAAAAAATACTGTCAAAATTGACGAAGAAATAAATACCCTCCCAAAAAATCATAATTCATAATTCCGCCTGAACAAAAAGGCAAATTGATAAATTTTCTACCCAATTTTTGTCTATTTCTAATTATGTTTTATAATTTAATGCAGTGATATAACCTTCTTTTTTTTTTGTCAACTTATAACAAGCCTTAATATTATTCAAAGTTATATAAATTTTTTTTTGTCTGTAACAAAAAATGGAAGATTGTCTGTATGAAAAAGATTAAAAGAAAGTAAAACTGTCTGTATGTGAATGAAAAATTGTTTTAGTCAGCGTAAAATTATAAGTCAAGGAAAACTTCGAAAACCCAAAAATACCCAAAAACCCCGACCACGAAGTTATTAAACCGAAGCAAAATTCCCGAACCGAAGCAAAATTCTCAAACCAAATCGAACTCGAACCGAAAAACCCAAAAAACCATGAAAACACCAAAATTCGGGTTTTTCGGTTTTCAAGGTTATTTGGTTCGGGTTCAGTTCGGGTGTTTCGGTTTTTCGGGTTCAGTTCGGGTTTTTTGGTTCGGGTGTTTTCCCCGAAAAACTTGAAAACCGAACCGAAATCCGAAACACCTGAACCGAAAAACCCGAATTTTGGGGTTTTCGGTTCGGGTTCGGTTCGATTCGAGAATTTTGCTTCGGTTTAATAACTTTGTGGTCGTGGTTTTCAGGTTTTTCAGGTTTTCGGGTTTTTTGGGATTTTCGGAGTTTTCGAAGTTTTTCAGGTATTTATAAATATATATATATATATATATATGTTTGAAATTTTACAATTAGCTTCGTTGATACAGTTGGTAGGGTGCATATAATTTATCTTTGAGGTGAAAGGTTCAAATCTCTATTTTACAAACTTTTGTTTAATTATTTTGCCCGAAACGACGTAGTTTTGGTAATCAATATACGGTCTTCTACGGCTATACACGACCATGGGCAGTATTACGAGTGACTTTAGAGGTGGGAGATTGACTTACATTTTTTGGAACTGAGGGTTATTTTTACAAAAAAAAATAAAGGTGAAAGTTTTTTTTTGCATAAAACCCTATTAAAAAAAGTCTTAATCTCTGTCTTACGGAGTAGTAGTTAAATACTAGTAACATATATCAAAATACTAACTTTATCTTGAAAGATTATAAAGGACACATGGCAATTTGTTATTGCTGGGCGTGGAAATTTTGGGTTTACTCCGGTAAACTACATGTAGTATACAGTTTCTTCGATATACAGCATAAACTTTTTGTCTCTTTTCTATACACCCCAAACAAATTTATTATTTACTAAACATCACAAATTTTGCATTCCTTTATAATTACAACATAACGACTAGAACCGATAATCGCATTTTAAAAAACCACAATTAAGATAATCTGACCTGTTTAACCCCTAATCCGACTCCCTAACCCGACTCCTTGACCCGATCTCCTAACCCATATTTCACATATATAAACGATTAATTTAATCCAACCATATAAGCTATTGACAAAAAAATAAAGAAGAGAAAGCTAATTAACAGAAAGTCAATAGGCTATGATTATTGTCCAAACACTCATGTAAGAGCATCATTATAGAGTTTGTGACAACTAAGAATTAAAATAAATGTAACATTTATTTAATCACTACCTAGCAGCCACTCATTAATCCTGTCATTATTAGTCTCCTCTATCGCTCTAAATTATAATACATCGTTTTATTCTTAGTTATTTTTTTGGTTTAAAACATTCCGTTTCATTATTATAAGTATAGTTTCAATATAAAAAATGTGCTCTTAATTTTTTCACACATGATATAGTCTTTATAATATCGACAAAAGAAAAAGATATTGCCTTAATAATATTGGTGTTATATTTTTTTTCAAGTAACACTATCGTTATACATTTTACTATTGTATTGAGTAGGAATCATAAAGAAAATTATATTCATTATCATAAAATTTTATATGAATGGATCTACAAATATCTGGTAAAAAACTAAACTTATTATTTAAAAATATAAAAAGGTAAACTAAATAAAGAAGTTCAATTAGAACATAAAACATACGTTTAATTCATCCACTACAACTATAGCTATATGGTACATCTCTTTTTCTTATAATTTCTGGTGTTGTATCAGATTACATAAGTCCACATAATACAGAGAGCCAATGATAAGGCCTTATCATAAGACATTTGACGGGTTCATCCCATGTTATATAGAAAACTGATATAATTAACCAAAAGTCAACTATACGAATAAAATTAAATATATAAAAGCACTGGTTGATAAAAGACATTTGGCATATTGTCGCGTATAGGCATCCATTTGATGAGGACAAGGGTCAGAGCCAAATCAATGCTAGCTACCATGTAGCTGGGGCTATCCTTAGCTTTGGCGTGCCCATCGTTGTTGGATAACGCGCCCAAAAACATAGCTACAAAAAAAAAAAAGAACTTTGTCACATTACGTTAAAGATACCTATAATTCAGAATTTTAAATGAGGTTATTGTATGGACAGTCACTTCATGAAAATATACATTGTGTTTTAGTACTTTACAAAAAAGTGAAAAATAGGTAATATGTACTGCGTTGACTTTCCAGTCATACTTTTGTACAATATTACGTGTTTCAACAGTGTACAGTACACGAACCAATAACAAACAGAGACAAAATCGTATTTTCAACAGAAAAATATTATGTTGTAATCACAGAATTTGAAAGTACTATATTCCGGTATATGTTTTAATAAAACGACTGGAGGCAAAATTCTCATTTCAAATCCATAACTTTTTGTTTCTTTTGTCGGAATGCATAGGTTTTTTCTTTGGTGAATTTATTTAGATTTCTCAAATCTACATCGAATCATGGAACTCATGTTTTCTTAAAAATGTTTATACAAAAACTGTTAGTATCAACTATTTTATGTACTCAATTTTTTTTTAATATTGTTAAGTTTTTCGTTTTTAAGAAATGTCCAAAAATACCAATAAAACCATAGTTTTTTTATCCAGCGATAAACATGTTTCAGTTACTATCTCATTATTCTATGTTTTAAGAGATATTTCACTTTTTCAACACATTTCTTGTATTTTAGCACTTAAAAAATTTGTAATTGCAAGATAACACGATCAAATGACGCTTTTATCTATGTTTCTTATTGATCCGTGTATTGTACATGTTGAGACGCGCGGTTCTGTAACAAGTTAAAGAGTGAAAGATCAGCGCATCTACAATATAGAAAGTATTAGTTTTACCTAATTTTTTAAAAAATGTTAGAATAGTAAATAAATTCTTTAAAAAAAACTAAACATGCAAGAATCCCATGTTTTAAATATCAACAACGGAATCGAATAAAAAACATTAAACAATACTTGATTTTGTTTGAAAATATTTTAAATGATAGATTTATTTTGATTTAAAAACCTAAAAACATTACCTTAAAAAAAAATTGAAAATCAAACCAAAAGATGGAAATCCGCTATATACCGGAAGGAACCGTTTCGGTTTTAATACTCTGTTTCCTCGAAAACCCAGATTCCTCTCGTGCGCTCAGGAAGATGGAGAAGAAGGAGAAATCAGAGATTTCGTCAACGGAAGCTGTTCTTCTTGGAGCTCTTGCTCCAGGCGTTAATGTCCGTAGGCCTTTCTCTGCTTCTGCTTCTTCTCTCTTCTTACCCCTTTGTGGATCGGATTAAAACCCTAGTTGGATCGGATTTTTACAGGGTCCAACATGGAACACTCTGAAATTCGCGTTTCTTCTGCTCGGTCTCTGTCTCACTTTCATGCTCTCCATAGCTTTCACCAGTGGCCAATCCATGTTGCTTGTTCATGTTGGCTTTCTCATTATAATCGCCTCTACTCTCTTTATCCTCCTCAATTGGTATGTCAAAATTTGCTTCTCTAATCTCAATTTCGTGATCTGTCTAGGGTTTGGATTGTCTGAACAAGTAATCTCAATTCCCCAATACTTTCTTCCATTGTCTTATTGTCGCTGATCAATCCTTGAGTTGTTCTATTCAAAGATTCATACATATTTCTCTGCATTGCTGTTATCAAGTCTCTCATATGGTAATAGATTGTGTGCGTGTGTGTACAGATAAAATCTAGGTGCTTAAGGTGTTCCTGTTACATGGTTCTAATGACTACCTCTTCATCTTGCTCTTTGTGAAATTGAGTTAGATATATCAATACGGATTCTCAGTTTATTTTTGTTTTGTATATCCTTGGAAAAGATCTCATCTTTATGTCATCGTACTGCGACCCGTGTGTTCTCTAAGGTTTATGAGATGCTTAAAATTAAAGAAAGAGATGAATGTTGTCGAAAATATGGAGTCTTTTAGCATCTTGAGGAGCTTATAAAACCTTCACTAAGTTGCTTATTTGTTACAATGCCTTTGTTCTGCAGGTTTCTTGCTCAGACAGGCTTAGTACCAGTGGAGACACAAATGCAGGAGCTGAACTTGTCACCTACTGATAAAAGCAAATGATCAAGCACAGGTTATTTTTTAGTTACTCAGACGCAGACACAAAAGTAGCAGAACATTCAACAATAGAGAGATCAAGCAAAATAGGAGGGTTTGGATTGGTGCAACAAGAAAATCCAGTTTCTCTTGGAAGTTTTGCTTTCTCAAACTCTTTCCTTGGTTCTCTCTTCTTGTTTTATTTTCTTTCTTTGGCTTGAGGAAGCAGAAGCACAAACAACAAGGGAACTTCATCTTGATCAGATTTGATTTGCTCAATTCCCCAACATTAGATCCTTTTTTGGTTTCCCTTTATTTGTTTCTGTTTCTCTGAAGCTATTTTCAGACAAAGTTTATTCCTCCCATGTAAGAAGATGATTGTTATGGACCGATTGTTTTCATACCTAACCTTGTTTATAATGGTTTCAAGGCTGATTTAACTCAAATTCATTCCTCAAGAAACAAAAGAACTTGATTGATTTAACTACTTTGGAAGTTTCCTTTATCTGTTTGTTTATGTACAACAAGAACCTTTTCTTAATTTGGTGTTTCATTATCTTGAAAAATTAAGCAACAATTCAAGGAGACAAGACTATAACTATGGGTTGTCACAACTTGCCTACTTGAGACTATTTCTTGTAAACTCACTCACTCGTACATATTTAGTTGTTCATATATGCAGGGGAAGGTCCTGTTAACCTCTGACCATTCTCATTCAGCCACTCTTTCTCTCTCAGGTATCGAAGAAACGGTCCGGGATCGTCACTGAAGTCATAATCGTTTGTTGGACTTTGTTGACCGTTGCAGAGCTTCTCTCCTTTAGATTCATGGTCTTCCATGTAAATCTGAGGATAAAACGTTGAGTTTTCAGAAGAGATCATCGACTGATCATTTGGTGTCCCGTACCTAGCTAAGAGACTGAACTTGGAAGATCCATGAGCTAAGAAGTTCTTCAAATTGTTTGTCCCCTGTGCTTGATAGGAATAGGCTGGTCCAAGATTCCGACTTTCTCTGTATCGACGTAACCATTCAGAAGAAGAAATCCCAACAAATGGCGGGTTTGTGTATGGCTTCATGAATCTTGTCTGGGCGTAGAAGCTCTCTGCTTTGTTAGTACTAGCGCCATTATGAAACCAAGAAGCGTCTTCAGGCAGTAAAGGAGCAGACGGAGTAGGAGGTGTATACGAAGAAGCATGATCCTCGGTGCTACTACTGATGGAAAGACTATCAAAGGATGTGACAGGACTTGTTTCATCAATAGGGCCCAACCCGTTTGGTTTACTTAAACCGAATCTTCCATTCTCTTTATTCTTGTCAACCACCCATGCGCTCAGCGATGGAGGTCTTCCTGAGACAGTGCCTTCTTCTAGATGCAAATGTTTCTGATCCGTGTCCTTAAGACCTTGCATGAAGCTGAAACTTTCAGAGTTAGTATCCTGTGGGCTGTGGTTCACAATGAGTGATGAGGTACGTCTTAGGCTTTCATCAGATGAGGTTGTTGGTTTTCCTGAAGTTGTGTTATTGGCGTTGAATGGCTTCATTGCAATGCCAGAAGAACAGATTGGAGCAGATTGACACCTTACAAGCGGCTTGAGAAGAATCACTTCTTCCTCTTCTGCAGGCACATATCTTTCATTCTCACTAGGAATGATCTCAACCGTTCCTATAGTGACACATTTTCTGTTACTTTCCTCTCCATTTCCATGAAAGAGCTCTTCTTTGCATTGCAATTCACCTGAAGTTGTGTAAAAATGAGTCCTTTTCTTGTCAAAGAATAACCACTGTTGAGAACCCTTCTTCTGTCTACTTGTGATCTTAATAGCGGAATTAATAATCCGTTGAAGACGAAGCTCCTTCCCTCTATCAGAACTCTCTCTTAGATCCATGTGACTTGTGAAATCCAAAAGTACTTGTATAGGAGCCAGAGGAGTCAATGACCTCAGTTCATGATCCTCCCAAAGAGCTACCAACATTTGAGCAGAGCAGTTTTCGCCTTTCACCTTTAACCGGTTCAAGAAATTAACGAGTTTGCCAAAGAAGTAAGATATTGCAATCTCGCTCTTCTCATCAAACCTGCATTCTTCTTCTTCTGCCTTGTGAAGCAGAAACGGTAAGTAGTCTAGAAATACAAGTAGAACAGGTAAGAGAGGGCAACAATCCAAGGAACTCGTCTTCAAACATCTCTCCACAACTCGCCCCATGACGATGAACACCATTGGTAATGCTAAATTTGTTAGCTTAACTTCCTCTTTCGCGGTGTCTGATTTATTTAACTCGGCTAAATTGTGGAAGATGAAGACGAAAACCGCAACAAGTTGGAGGATTCTATAAGGTCCCTTTCTGGCCGTGTCCATAACTTGATAAGACTCCAACAAGGCTTCTAAATTTCTATCATCTGCTGCAAACGCTTCATCCAATTCTCTCATAGTTGATGCAAATGCGCAACCAAACTCATCGAAACTGAAACAAACCAGAGAGAATTAAAGAGAAGAACGGTTTTGTAAATAAGGGTCATCAAGAACTTGAGCTAAAAGAACAGAAAATGTTGTACTTATTAAAGTGTTACTCATGATCCAAACTGACCTGGATTTAAGGAAAAAGAAGCTAATTGTTCGAACAACTAGTGGCCATAAATCAATTCCAGCCATTAATTCTCCTTTTGCTTTTGACAAATTGCGGTCATCTCCGACATTTTTCATAGTAAAGTTTCTTTCCGATGGGTTTAAGAAGTTGAACTGTGCATCAGTATACAGAGACCGCACAGGAGAAGACCTGTTCTGCAGTAGTTAAAACAAGCATTTAGAGCAAAGTAAGGCAAACACAATCCAACTGCAGATAATAGGTGAATCAATCACCTTCTCAAACAACAAAAGAAGATTGTTCGAAGCACCAGGAAAAGGTTCTTTCACAGCTAAGCTTCTCACACAGTGGTACAAAGCCAAGAACTCATCACCAACATACGTCGCCAATACAGCTAGCTACACAAATGATGCAAGAAAATCACTCAGAAATGGGCAAAACAAAAGAAAAAAGGTAATGGAAGAAGAATTAGTTACCTGGTTATGAGGATTTCCACTATCAGGCCAAGATTTTGCAGCTTCAAGATAGTATGTAGCTGCAGTTGACCAATTAGGATGTTCATGTGTTTTCAGATATTGTTCTTTATACCTTTCGAGATCTCCAAGACAAATATAGAAACGATGGCATAAGAATCTGCTTCTTTGTGAGTCGCTCTCCCCTTTTTCTCCAGATTCCTCAGAGAGCTTGTAGTAATATCCTCTGACTTTGGAAATCAGATTCTGGTAAAAGTCGGCCGCTCTTAACAGAAACAACTTAAACGCTTTCATATGAGTGCCTGGCTTGGCAGGATCATCTGTTTTGACGCCTTTACGAAACTCATCGATGTGTTTATAGTGAAGTTTCCAGAGACAGAACTCTACTTCTTGAAGCTCTTCGTGTTGAAGATTGCTTTTAAATATCTGCTCGTAGGTCGAACCAGCTTTTGCGTATAATTTCGAAACATCTGGATGCAATATACCCTTTGAATGGATTAATGTCCATAGCTGTTTCTCAATGTTGTTTACCTTATGAGAAAAAACAAATCCTTAAGTGTGTGTCAACAGTAAGATTCATTAAGCAAAAGCTTAAAGGTGGGTTTACTTACCTCTACAAGAAAATTAGGAGTTTGTTTCTGATGAGCTGAATCGGCATTACTCTTGGGTAATTTTCCAGTAGAAGCTTCCATCTTCTTTAGAATCAGACAAATATCTCAGAGAAGTGTTCGAAATTTGGAAGATAGAGAGCAGAAAAGCATCCTGAGAAACAATGAAAACTAACAAAGATTCAGAATTTCTCATAAACAGTAAAGAAAAGAAAATCCAGGACCAGACACTGTAGAAATTACAAAACAGTTATCC
This sequence comes from Eutrema heterophyllum, assembly GCA_002933915.1. Taxonomy (NCBI): domain Eukaryota; kingdom Viridiplantae; phylum Streptophyta; class Magnoliopsida; order Brassicales; family Brassicaceae; genus Eutrema; species Eutrema heterophyllum. The sequence goes on along the minus strand of PKMM01025572.1, from coordinate 216,836 downwards.
AACAAACTTATGAGTGCTTGGTCTACAAGAAAAGAAAACTTTCATTGACCTGAACTGGGTCAGCTCAAAGTCACAAGCTTTAGGCGAAATTAATGAAACCCAGAAAAAAAAAATCTCCAAGAAAACAAAGTAGCTAGATTCAAGAAGAATTACAGAGACAAACGCATCAAGAGGAAAAGAAAAAAAAAAAAAAAAAGGAAAGAAGAACACACATTAGATAAGCTTTAAGAGATATCACAATCAGAGAAACAGAGTAGAGAAGGGAAGAAGAAAATCGGAGGAGAGAGTGATTGTTTAGACAGAAAACGAAAAGACGAAGAAGGGAAGAAGAGGACTTTACCAGAAGAAACTTTGACGTACGGACGTTGGGGATGGGAAACAATTTTGAGGCAGAAGAAGCCAAGCGAAGTATATCACATGGAAGAGAGAGAGAGAAAGGATTTTGGCAGATAGATTGCTCAGTTGTGAAACAGACAAAGTAGAAAGGTAGCTGAATTGATGATAATGATGATGATGCTGAATTGATGATGATGATGATGGAGATGCAGAGGTGGATACATATCTAATCCATTATTCCACTTCTTCTACTAAGTGCCCAACAATTGATATCTTTCTCCTTCAAATATTTTGTTTTTCTCCTTAAATTTCTTCAATGATTATTTCACCATGCTAATTAAATTAATTATTTTTTTCCGGAGGAATTGAAAGTTACCCACTTTTTAAATATTCCTTGACGTTTAAGCCACACTTTCCAATATTTTTAACTATCTCATTACTTTAGTCAAGAACAGATCCGCTCCAAAAGATAAGATGGCTACATAAATAAATAATTAGAACCACTTAATTGCCTTTGTTATTGTGGGATGAAAATTTCGTTCCAGTAAAATGGGTCTAATAAACCATTGGTAAAAAAGCTTGACGGAGTAAAAAAAAACAAGACGGGTCAAAGGCATTTCCGAGGTGATGAGCCGAGCTGAAAGGTTCATCGAAGTGAAAATCTATGGTCAAAGACGATTAAATGCAGAACCGTTAGTCAACCTCGACGAGACCAGATACTTGTTCAAACCGGTGAATTAAGGCACTTTGACGTAACTGCCATAGCTCCGAAATTAAAGACCACTCATGACGAATCATGCGGAGTAAACGGTAACGTTAAACACGATATCGAAGTATAAAACAAGGACGAGAGCAAAGAGATCTCAATCCTATTCTTTACAACCACTTCTCACTACGATTAACTCTAGACTGAAACACTTAACAATTTTTTGTTCTTGCTCTTGTAAAATCACTCTTGAATATCGAAATATTAAACTCAGTTTACTCCGTAAAAACCTTGTCCAAATCGCTTCTGAATCCTGTTTGAAAGTTTATTGATCGAATAGTCTTTCGGTTTTTCTTTTTTTTAAATATAAGTCAAAATCCTCCGTTTATTCTTATTTACAAATTTTAACAGTTGTATTTCCAGCTCCAAAAGTTATATATGGGAAAATTTAATTTCCGTCAAGTTTATAAAAAAGATTGTTACTTAATAAATACTAAATGAATTCCGTCGATAAAAAAAGATTTCTAATAATAAAACAAAACAAAAAATCTTTAACACGATTCCGAACTCCTTCATTATCTTTTCTAGTTCGGTTTCAAAGTTGAAACTCTGGACTTGTGTGTACTCGTGATTCCAGATCCTCATTTAAAATATTAGCTTAGAGTTTTGATATTTACATTATGATTCGTAGAAAGGAACTAAGATGACATAAATATAGATAATCTTATAAACTATGCAATAGACTGAAACAAACTCTTCACTGAATAAACTCTCGTTCAATGTCATATTCTTACTAAAATTATTATAGATTAGTGGACTGTGGAAATTGCATGTATTCTCTGGTAAGATTTCCACGACCAATTGTATTCTTTTTTCTTGATTGCTATACTCTTGTATATGATAATCTAAACTATTAGAGATTAAAAAGATGATAACAAGTTTTTTTCCACGAAATCACCTAAATCTTAATTTTATTAGACAAGTCCAATTATTAGAAATTGATATTCCACAAATCACAGGTTAGCTTACAAAATTTGTCATTTGACATGATCAACGTCTAACAACGACGTGTTTTTTTTTGGTAATGGATGGGGCCCATTTGAATTAAAATCAAAGACAAACTGTGCACGTAATTGAATGGAAATTTACCAGCACAGCTCTCTTCGTATATTTTTTCCAATTAAAATAAATAAAGAGAAGAAATATCTTTGATGATTGATGTCGATATTTGAAGATAGATACACTGGCCTTATTATTATTTATTTTTTTTATAGTAGAAAAAAGTTATTGTTGGGAGTTATATTCAAAGGCACCCCGTGATGGTGTCTACGTACAAACTACGAAGAAAGCCTTCGAAAACTGTCAAGAGACATTTGAAAATTTCCCATTTCTTCCTCTTTGTAAGTCTGTAACTTGCATTTTATTTTATACTATCTATTGTTTTCAGATATAATTAATGTGGACATGCCGGTTTGAGCCAAACTATTGAATTCAATCAGGACACTCTCATCTTACACAAATGTCTCTCTACTTCATCTGCCTCAAAGAATACATTAATGAAGATCAGCTCGTACACGAGTGGCAAAAGATCATACGTTACAGGAGTGAGGAGTTGGAAACTGTATTTGCCTTGTTATTTTATATACCCGAACGAAACAATATAACAAGATGGCTTGCATTGTTTCTTGGTTTAAGGTTTTCTGTTTGTCTCTCTTGTTCGTTATGTATATGGCAGTTTTCTTCTTTTAAAATATTCAAAAAGCTAGCTTCCAATTAATTGATTATATTTAAGTTTCCATAGAATTGATCATTTTTCCAAGAAATTGATCATTTCACCTATTGTGAAAGATGTAAAATTTAACAGAATCATAAGCCAATTTTTTTTGTCAAGATACTTAAAACGGTTCAGAAGTCCAAACTGATCATATCAAATTTATATATGAAATATTATAGGGGTAGATATGAGCATTCCGTGTGCTAACTTTTCAAAAATTATAATAAGAATATTTATATTTAATATATTAACTTATCTTGTTCTCAACGTGTATGATATTCATTTACAAATGTGCGGAAATGTGGATGCTCTAGAAGTCGACATAATAAAATTTATGTACCAAAAGGAACATTTTATCTCGGTGGTGTAGAGTTCGTTGGACCATGTAATTGTAAAATTGAATTCGTAATTGATGGAACCTTATTGCATGGCTCCTTCAAAGAGTAACGACATTAAACAGGACACGTGAATCAACTTCAGATACACTAGTAACCTCTCTATATCCGGCAAAGAAACACTCGGCGGTCAAGGAAAACAATCGTGGCCATTCAATGGCCGCCATAAGAACCATAAATGTCCTAAACTTTTTTGTTGTTGTTAATGGTATAGTAAACTGAATCAAAACTTTTTTGTTGTTGTTAATGTCATAAGAAAATCCTTAATATACGATTTTTTGTTGTTGTTAATGGTATAGTAAACTGAATCAAAAGTATGTGACAGCATTTTAACACAATGGAACTTCAAAAAAGAGTTAACCTTGACAAAGATCTGAAAAAGCAGAGCAAATTGTGTACTTCTCTTAGCTTTGATATACGATTTCTTAAACGTTTGAACCTTAATTATATTCCAAAACGTGACATAACATAGAAAAAAAAACATAATTGAATCATTTGTTATTACATCATTAAAGTGGCTGGACCCTCTAAGTAATCTAGATCGTCTTTTTGATACACTTAAATTTTTTGACAGACCATATAGTTTGCATTCGTTAACCACTCAAGTATCGAAGGAATAACATCACTCAACAGCAAAATGAGACATTTTAACTTCTTCTCTGTTCCATCACTTTAACATCACCGGAGTCACTATAATTAACAACTCATAGCTAGCGATAGCCCTAAGGCCCCTAACACCGATGGGATCAAAATGGGTTTCTCAAGCAACATGCACATTTAGAATATTCACATAGGAACTGGAGACGACTGTATCGCCATTCTCTCTGGAACAACTGATCTCGATATCTCTAACGTCACTTACGGTCCCGGATATGGGATTTGTTTGGAGCTTGGAGAAGAACAAGACAAGGGAATAGTCGGCTTCAAAAGGATTAGCTGTAAGAGATATTGTTTCTAACGTGAAGGGATTATTAGACATATCATAGTTATAATTGTAAATCTACCTTAAAACAGGCCACCTCGTGGTCCTCATCTTTAATTACACACACGATTATTATTATAATTTGAAACCTATAATATAGGTGGATGATAATGGTCTTATCAAACTATATTTTAATTTGATATAGTTTGATGATAATTGTCTCATCAAACACACATGTATTAATGGATATTCACGTAACGAATGTCATATTCGAATTCAAAATGGATTAAATTATTTTGAGATTACCATTTATTTTGCATATTCAAATTCAAATCATATTAAATTTCATAATCAAATATAATCATATATATTAAATTGCATATTTAAAATTCAAATCAAATTAAATTAAGCTTTTCAAATCTATTCAAATCAAATTGCAATAAAACTACAGCTTAATTATATTTGCAGGAGATTGCCAAATCAAAGCGAGATTTTCATGGAAAGAGAGATTTTTGTGGCAAGCATGATTTGCTCTATTGGTAATTTTCATGGAAATGTATATTTTTGCTATTGATAATTAGAAACTACATACAAAATTACGTTATATGATTGAAGAGACATATGATCTGAATTCTCATTAAATGGGAAACCTTTAATTTGAGCACTATATAACACTATAATGCATAACCATTTCATTCATTAATAACACAACAACATTAATGTTTCCTCAACAATTTAGCATTTATCTCTCATGACATCTTTCAATTCAGTCTCTGACTTGAAGCATTTCAAGAGTATGTGGAAAATAAAGATTAAGATCATAAGACTTTGGAAACAATACTTTGTTGCCGGTGGAGAAACGATTGAAATGGTGCTAAACGATTCAAAAATGTTTTTTATCGTCTTTGTAACTTTAATCATATCAATTATATCTTCTTATTTTTTGTTAATTTTTGACTTCGTAAATTTCTTTTATAGGGAAACAAAATTCATGCTATAGTGAAAAAGAAGCTGGTCAACAAATTCGAGTCTTTCCTCCACCAAAGATAATTTTCCTGAGCAAAGAGAAATGCGGAGAAAACTATCCATTTTTTGTTGTTTTTTTTTTCTTTTTGATATTTTTGAAAAGCATACACTTATCCTTTACAAGGGTGTTATAAAAAAATCATCTAAAACTATGAATAAAGTATATAAAATATTCAGTTATTTATTGCAAACAAATGAAAAGCCACTAAGCAATATAAAAATACATGCAAGTAAATTTATTTTTATTTTAACTAACAAACAAATTATATACGTTTTCTATAATTTAAAAATATTACACTGTTTTCATATTAATACTCACAACTACTATGTAGCTTACACCTAAAACCAGTTAAATTATTTTCATCTTATATAATTTAAAAAAATATATCTACGAAAGTAATTTATAAATATCTAATTCCGTGCATGGCATAAATAACTAGCTAGTCAATAAGTTATTTGGGCAATAATTCTTAGAAGAATTTCTTTTGAAATTTGATTAATACGCTAATGGGTCTTTAAGCTTATAGGATCAGATTTTTGGTGGGGAATTTATGAACTTACATTGATGGCTGGAAATTTGTGGAATGGACACTTAACGCGAAATTTTTTTGACGAAACATTTTGGATAGAAGTTTTTTGCAAAACATGTGTGGAATCGGATTTTGGCGGCAAATTTTTGAATCATTTTTCGAAGAAAACAATTTTGGCAGGATATCTGAGGGATACGTTATTGGCCAAAAATTTGTTGAAAATAATATCTTCGGAGCAATAAAAATGATGTTTTTTATGACAAAAAAAAAGAAATAGAAGAACATTATGGTAAAACCGGTTTGGTGGTTCTTTTATGTTGCCCAACATAATAAAAACCGGATTCAAACCAAATTTACCAATTTTTAGTTCGGTCGATTCGACTAATTCGGTTTGAAATTTATTCTCTAGCGTAATCACTACATTGTTTTCCGACAAGTTACAAAAAAATCAAAAATATTAAATACTATTGGACATCCACCAAATATTTTTACTTTATACAATTTTATATTTTGTTTTACAATGCAATAACACAACTTTTATTTGAAAAATAAACTTACGAATTAATTTATTCCGCATCATCTAGTAATAATATTATATATGTGTGTATATACTATATACATGTGAGAGTAATGCACGTTTGTATACATGTGAGAGCGCTCTTATCTAATTTTTTTAAAATTCCCGCTCAGTTTTTTCCTAAATTTTTTGAAACACAGCTCTTTTTTTTTCAATTTTAAATCTCTGTCTCAGTCTCTCTCATACAGCACCCTCGCAGATGAATTTTTTTCCTCTCTGACGAAAAAAAAACTATGAGAAGAAACAAATGGATGCCAACAATCCCTTCGCCGTGAACATGCAGACATTAGTCATGGAGTATACCATGAGAAAATCGGAACACTGTTCATTTGATTTTGATTAGAGAAAATTGGATTACTTTTCACTTCGCATCTTTTGATTTGAAAACTTTGCTGATTTGCTTGGAATGCGATAATTAGATTACGATAACATCTGTTCAGTTGATTTAGTTAATCAGAGCACTGTTCATTTGATTTCGATTAGAGAAAATAGGAATACTGTTCAAATCGCATCCGTTGATTTGAATAACGATGTTCATTTGCTTTATCGTTTCTGATTTGCTTGGAATACGTTAATTTGAGATTTGAAAAAAAATGTTTGATTACAATTGCTTATTGCATAGCTTATTTGAAAAAATGTTTGCAGAGGTTCACGCAGTTCTACAAAGGTCAAGAAACAGATGGCTAGATGTAGGGCTGGGCACGGGACAACTACTCGCTAAATTTCATGTACTTGATACTTGGCTTGATCCGTTCAAGTAATTAGATTTATTACTTGTACTTGACCCGGCCAAAACAAGTACTCGTTATTTCAAGTATCCGCAAAAATTATGATTACTCGTAAATTACTTGACCCGGCTTGTTATTTGTCACAAATAATTACTTGTTACTTGAATCTGAAATATTTGATGTTTTGTTACTTGTCACAAATAATTACTTGTTACTTGAATTTGAAATACTTGATTGCTTAAACCTAAAATAGTTCTTGAAAATGAGATAAAACTAAAAACTATCATACAAAGAGTCACATGTTCAAATACTGAAATACATATTCAACATCTTAAAATCACATAATTATTTTTCAAACTTGTAGAGTTCGTTGATCTTAAGAACGTTAAAAGTTGGATCCTCCTGGAAAAAAAAAGAATAGAAATCATGAGACCAAAATTACTTTCCATCACAACATAGACAAAGAAACTCTCTACTGATAGTATTTAGTCCAATAATAAATCAAGAGATCACTTAATAATAACAATGTAATTATAAACGAAGCACTCAAACTTCAGATTTAACAAAAATGTCTCACGGAAGGAGTCACCAACAATTTCGGACCAAAGTAACAAAGAAACCATACAAAACGAGAACCTATTGTAAAATATAGATTCTTTAAAACCAAACAAGTAACAAGTATTTATGTTGATAAGTAACAAGTACCAAGTAACGGGACAAGTAACGGGACAAGTATTTTTTTTTAAAACGAAACTTGATACTTGTCCCGTACTTGCAAGTAATAAAATTTGTCTACTTGTTACCCGACTTGAAAAAACAAGTACTTGTTTTTTCAAGGCAAGTACGGGACAAGTAACGGGTACGGGACAAGTATCAAGTAATTGTGCCCACTCCTAGCTAGATGCACCGGAATGGAGGGTTCTATTTCAAAATCGCCATCTCTTCAAAATCGCCAGCAAATTCTGAATGGGTGCTTCGACGCCATGTTGTTAGGGACCAGCTCACTTACCAGCTGACAACTTTTGTTCTATATCACTATGAAATGGTCTAAGGTAAAATTTCTATTTCTATTTCGATTTTGTTCACGATGAACTATTTTCTTATAAACTAAAACACTTTCTATTATGTTTTTATATCTACTGTGAACAAAAAACATTTTCTATGATGATTTTATTGTGTTTTGATGTACTGTGAACGAAAAACACTTTCTATAAATATGCATGTGAACCAATGGGGTAAAACTTCTATTTTGATTTTGTTATCGACTATGATCAAAAACACTTTGATGTTTTTATTGTGTTTTGATGTACTGTGAACAAAAACACTTTCTATAATTCTGTTCAAATTTAGTACTGTAAAAAATATCATCCATAATCAGCTAAGGACTAACAAGTTTGACATAAGATTTGGACGGTCATTTGTAGAAGAGTTTGAATGGGGACAGAAAAATTAAGAAAGGGGTCTTAAGAAATAACAAGAGCTTATATATCTTTAATATTTTGATTCGGATCCGAACAATAGATTGAGAGACCTACGTTTAACATTTATGCGTATGAAGAGATAGCATTCTTGTTTTGAATAAACAAGAAATTACATTAAAAAATCGATGAGAAATCATTATCGCCTTTCTTGCAAGTTGCTCTTCATCTCCATCTTAATACACCATCAAACTCTCTCTTTCTTCGTTTGTGTCCAGCGAAAAATCATTATCAAGTTTTTTATTAATCTTGTCATATACTCTATAATTTTAATTTGTTTAAAACAAAATTATGTAATCTCCTAAAACCCGTATATGAATATTAAAACAAAGTAAGTCAAAAGGCTTGCAACAAAAACAAAAGTCTCTTAAATTTTTTTTTTTTAAAAAGTCTCTCTTAGTGGTTCTAACACTTTAGTAATGGAAAGTTCAAGAGGAGAGAATGCATTGTGTGGTGAAATCTCGAATCTGAGCTTTGGATCATTCATAATAATTTTGGTCGGTCCATCATGTGGACGCTATTATATATCTAGATTAGGGGAATAACATCACTCAACAGCAAAATGAGACATTTTTAACTTCTTCTCTGTTCCATCACTTTAACATCATCGGAGTCACTATAATTAACAACTCCTAACTAGCGATAGCCCTAAGGCCCCTAACACCGATGGGATCAAAATGGGTTTCTCAAGCAACATTCACATAGGAACTGGAGACGACTGTATCGTCATTCTCTATGAAACAACTGATCTCGATATCTCTAACGTCACTTACGGTCCCGGATATGAAAAAGAACAAGACACGGCTTCAAAAGGACTAGCGGTAAGAGATATTGTTTCTATCGTGAAGGGATTATTAGACATATCATAATTATAATTGTAAATCTACCTTAAAACAGACCACCTCGTGGTCCTCATCTTTAATTACATTGTGGTTAAACTGGATGCCTTATTGTATATTTTATGTCACCGTATGGTTATACTACTTTACTGGCACTAATTCGTTTGCAAACATATCAACATAAATTTCCCGAAATACCGGTTTAGATTTAATTTCGGTATAACGTTTTTTAAAATATCATTGACGGAAATATGTTTTAATTAATGGAAGCCGATGAAAAGGAAAAAGATTGAATAACATAGGATCAATCGATAATATATAATGCAATGATCCAAGGAATCTAAAATATGTGCTCATGAGATTCATGAGAGTCAATGAAGTTGTTAGAGATGAAATATCCTTCTCGAATATGTTTACATGCATGAGAAGCTGAAGAACTGACGCAGAGTTTTGCAATATTTGACGGAAAAAAAAATCCAAGATTGTATGATCCGTACATCTTCTAGAACCAAGATTCAATAGATCGTACGCGTTATACTACTCACTCTTAAGCTTTTTGAAATTGGTTACAAAACTGATGATAAACGTTACAAGCTATATTGAGCATTTGATTAATATTTTTTTTTTCTTTTAAAAAAAACAGAATAAAGTTAGTTAGCCGATCAAAGAGGAGAGCCAAATATAACTTAACAAAATTAGATCTAACCACTGAGCGGAAAAATGGACAAAATCAGACCTGAAAAAGAGGTTAAAACCCCAATTTCAAGGTAACAGAATTAACGACCACAAAATAATAAAAAAAAAAAGCAAAAAATCGCACTCTATCTGTCTAGCCCTTTTTTTATCCTCAACAAAACCAATTCCCTCATTGGTTCTTCTGCACAATCTCTCACACTTCTATTTCTCCCTCTCCTTTCACAAGGAAAGGGCGTAGAAGAAACCAAAAACTTAAGCAAAAGAGTAATAATAATAGCTCATCTATACAAACAAAAACAAAAAAACCCAAAAAAAAACACACACAATGGGTGTCAAGTTGTTATTCATCTTTGGCCTATTGATCGTAGCTATGGTAGCTAAATCCGTCAATGCGACATACCCATTGACTAAATCTTGCATCAACGGGCAAGGTTGCATCGGAGATGACGATGAGCTCGAATCTCTAATGGATTCAGAGACAAACCGTCGTCAACTTGCAAGAGGACGGCGGTACATTGGCTATGATGCTCTCAAAAAGAACAATGTGCCTTGCAATAGACGTGGCCGATCTTACTACGATTGCAAGAAGAGGAGAAGGAATAATCCTTATAGGCGTGGATGCAGTGCGATCACGCATTGCTATAGGTACGCTAAATGAGAAAGAGAGAAAAAAATGATAGAGAGGAAGATTTAATTCAACACCGTTCGATCTTTATTCTTCATTCTCGATCGTTGATTTTTCGTTCCTAACGTACCCTATGTTATACGTATGATCTAATTCTTTTTTTTATTATTAATATTTTTGTTCTTTTTTGTTCTTTTTTTTTTAATCATCATCATGATGCATATAAGCTTTTGATTCTTTCATATACCGCCTCTTTTCCTTTGTTGTTGTCCTTTTACTTCGTTTCGTTCATATATTAAGTTCCGTTTGTCTATCATATACATCATGATGTTTTAGTATTTTACAATTAAGCATTTGTTTTTAAACGAGGGCCCAAATTGGACCCCTTTTCTTCTTTTATTTCTCCTTTTGTATTTCATTTCGAAACAAACGCGGTAAAGTTTAGGATTGAGAAGTTGTAATATATAAAAGATATAGATAAATCCAGTTATTGTCAATAGTTTTGAATTGGAAGCCTATGAATACTTAATATGGTATCAGCCCGAATTTAACCATAGTCCGTGAGCGGTCTAAATAGAATTTATCGTCGGTCCAAGAATGAGTTATCATAACATGTTTGGTTCTCACATTGGATTGTGATAGAACTTATGAATATATAAGGGATATGAGCCAATCGAATAATTACTAATTGGTTTTGTGTTAGAAATCTATAAAATAACATAAAGCTTTGGTTATTTAGTTGAGATTGTTAATTATAAATCCTAACTCGACCAGACTAATAATTGGAAAAATTATGTGTTATGTTATCAAAAAAAGGTGGTAGACAATCTTGGATTGATGAGAAATCATACGAGGTTTCATGCTTATATTTCCGAATGGAGAGTAAGATTTTTGGATATATCCACATGAAACTTTGAAATCATGATAACATCACATCAGTTCAATTACCGGATAGTTGTTATGACAAATCACAAATTTACTTCGTCCATTGTTTCCGTAATTACATATCAAAACACGAGTTTTTGTCGGAATGCCGTGACAATAATGAAAAAAAAGAAGAAGGAATGGTTAGGAGAAATGTTTTGAGGTTCAATTTGGGATCTCGAATCAAACTTGAGTTTGGATTGCAAAAGCCCAAGTCCAACCCCAAACCAAGCTGCACCTTCATATTTAGGAGAAGTGTTTTAGGATTCAATTTAAGATCCCAAATAGTCAAATCAAATCTTAATAAACTTCTTAGAAACACTTTTTCTTTTAAAACAATCAATTTCATACCTAAAATGGGTGACAGCATAATTTGGCTGCATGAATATTCACGCTTCAGATATAGCTTAATACTTTAGTACTAGAACAGTATTAAAATTTTGATCGAAAATGAGTAATAATCTAACCTAATATATAAATGTCATGGATCACTCCACTTGAAACTTAGTAATAAAAAAAAGAATTATTTATTGATAATTGATTTTGAATTGAAAACGCATATACATTCCATTCCACACATGAAACTTATAAAAATGAAAGAATCCTTAAGTAGAACTAACCGCGTCTATAAATACGAATTGGGTCATACTTCAAATTTAACTTAGAAAATGTTAGTGAATTTTTCTTTTTCTTTTTTTTGTTAAAATTGTTAGTGGATTGTTTCAGGAGTATAAAATGTAAAGTACGTATTAGTAATAAAATTGAGAGTATTAACCGGTAGTACTCAAAACAGCTTCAAGTTCATCGGGCAATAGACTCTATTGTTTGTTCTTCACTTAGGCCCATCCTGTGTTCTGACTCATTTGCTTGCTGGCTTTTTATAAGGAAGATAAAGTTATTTTTTTGTTTGTTTGTCTGAGGAAATGCGAAGAAGCTTCATGGTCACAAGACCCACCTGCACTACTACTTCATTCAGTATGGTCTTTTTCCAAAGTCATTGAATTAAAAAATAAATAATAAGAGCCAAAAGAAGACTTTGAAGTGAGATGAGAACCTAACTTTGAAACATTATTGCTATTCATACCACATCTCCATTACTTTTTGACTTTTCTTTTATTGCTGTTATTTCAAAACCACACAAAAATAAAGTCTAATTTTATAATACTATATAGTATATGAGATTTTACACACTTTTTATACGCCTTTGTGGTTTTCCTTTTTTTTTTTTTGTTTGGAATATATTCGTATTATTTCTAGATATAAAAAAGAAGAAGCACTTGCCATCTAAATCTTGGTATAATATAATGTAAATATTTCAGGAATTTAGGTGCCGCATCATATAAAAAAAAAACGGATTGGATTCTAGTGGGTAAGATAACCGATAGAATACATCAACAAAAATTGATTTCACTAATGTTCAAAAAAAAAAAAAAAAAAAAAGTTTTCACTAAAAGAGTGAAAAAAGGGATTTAAAAAAAAAAATTTAGGATATGTATTAATTTTTTTAAAAGAGAAAATTTAAATGGGTCAACCGCAATCGCTCTCAGTGGCACCACTAATAGTGGAAGTGGGCCCTCAACATCAACTCTCTTCACATGAGAATTTTCAACCTTTTAGAGAGAGAAAGAAAGAGATAGATACGGTCCACCATATAAGAGATTGAGTCAAGTTTAATTTAATTTGGTCTAAAGACCCATATAATGAAAATATTAATTATTAATTGCTTCTATTAGACCACGTCCAATTAAACACCTAAAATTTGAAAGTTTCAACAGACCTAATTCTTTTTCTTATTTATCCAATTTTTCTCCTAAACCAAAACCTTTGACCAAGTAATATTCAAAGGACAATTTTTTTTTTTTTAAACTATGAAAATCAGATGGGGCCATTTTGCATATGCCCCATTACCTCACTCCATATGCCTTTGCCTTAGTTCACTTTCAACCATATTTGAAAATGAAATTTAACCATGATTTTTGACCCGATATATTGTATCCAACAGTGACCAAAATTAAAACTGTACTCTAATGTATCAACCTGTAACCAAACTGTATAAATAGCCTATAACCCAATAATTACCACACAAGACGGTTTAAAACTGGTTATCATCATTAGACTAAAAATATAGGTAAAGGGGTCATATCTCAGAAGATAAAAAAACCAATCAAATCATGACAATGAAACCAAAGGAGAAGGAAAAATAAGTCAAAAGATTCCTTTCCCCTAAACTAATACTCTCTCTTTAGACAGCTAAGCCCCACTCTTTCTCTTCCTTCTATCCAATTTACTCTTTTCTTGCTTTTTCAATTTGTAATTCTCCTTTTTATAAGGAGAAAAGAAGAAATAAATAAAATATAGCATTTTTAAAGACAAAAAAATCTCTTTTTTTTTACACTCCTTTTCCATTGTTACCCTTTTATCATCTAATCCTTTAGCAATCTCTTCATCAATTGTTTACTGAAAGTTTTCTCATTTCAGTAAAAGTTTTCCATTTACAGTTAAAAAAAATTAAACTTTCACTAAAAGTAATTAAAATATAAAATTATTTCAAAGCAAAATTTTCAACAACTAACTGAATAAATATACAGTAGAATGAAAACACTAATCTAATATTGATATTTGATTCATTCATATCTAGTAGTATTGTAAGTTTTGCAGAATAAAATTTACCAAGAATGAAGTAAACAAGCCAAATATGAGCAATCAAATCAATAAAACCATAGAGATTAATACAGTTGAAGCGATGATTTTAAAATCGCTATTGGATTGGCAAACATCTCATCTCAGCATTACAAATTTCTCGTATATAATTCTCATCAGGATTCATCTCAATTCCCATTATAATATATATAATTTAGATCACAAAGGAAAAGATAGAAAAATTTAAGTAAAAAAATTAAATTAGGGTTCCCTTTGTTTTTTCATGAAGTAGAAGCTGATGAAGAACCTGAGACTCGAGGTGAAGTCACCGGGAATAGAGGAAGAAGTCGAGGCTCCGGATCCATCGGAGTTGTCGCCGGAGACGGATGCAAATAAAACCCTTTCTCTTTTATCGCTTTCTCTTCCGCATCGGTGCCCGATTTCGCGAACCCGAGCTCGTTGGGGCTCTGATTAGATGACCCGGATCGATCAAACGGGTCGGGTATAAGAGGAGTGACCGGGCTGAGTACGAGAGACGGGAAATCGAGGATGCTCGGAGAGAGGATCTCGGGTTTCCGGGGCGAGAAAGCTGAATTAATCGGGTTAAAAACCGGGTTTAACGGGTTGATTTTGAGGTTCTTCATCGAATTACGACGCTCGTAGAGACGAAATCCAGAAGAGGAAGAAGAAGATTGTTTCTTGTTTGGGACGGCTTTGATCGGAGGGATTGAGAATTGAGAAGGAGAGGAGGATCTCGGGTCGGGCTGGTGGGTCGGGTTGGGTTTAAGAGAGGAGGAATGGTGTTTGGGTCTCTCGGAGGATCCGGTTAGCATCTGAACGACTTGCTTGAAAGAAGAAGTATCGGCTTGGACGAATGTTGTCGGGTACGGGTTTCCGGATTCGGATCTAGTGGTTACGTGTCGGGTCGGAGTTGTGGGAGGTTTGTTGCTTTCAGTGCTGCTGCTCATACTGCAGCTGCTGCTGTTGTGGCATCTCGGCGATGGAATCAGATTCGTTGCAGCATCTCTGTATCTCGGCGAATTCTCCATTGAGAGAAAGAGAAAGAGAAAGAGAAAGAGAAATTGTGTTTTGTGCTAATAAGCTTTGTTTGGTTCGGTAAGAAAAAAAAATGTTTCGGTGGGCACTATTGGCTCTTTAGTCACTTTTTTTTTTTTCTACACGCGCTGACCGTGGAGAGTGATGCGCGCGCGCCGTCGTCAAAGGAAAATATTAGGACAAAATAACTCGGATATTCGTAATTTAGAGGAAAAACAAAATTTTAAAATTAATATCTGGTGAAAACATAAAAAATCACAAATATACTAAGATAAATATTGGTTCTGCTTCCAATATACAAAAACTGTATGACTATTATCTTTGTGTATTAATCAAATTCATTATAAAAGTACTAAACATTTACAATTTTAACTCTAGAAATGCTTTAAAGTTATGATTGGTGGGCTTGTGTAGCTCTTTCTTGTTTCGTTGCTACTCTTGTTTGTGACTCATCATTGCAGTCTCGCAATAAATGAAACAGGTAGCGACTAATTTCCCAAAGAACATTTAATTTCTTGAGAAGAAAATGTTTGAACTCAATATCCAATGATATTTCAGATGACTGGGACATTATGTGACCTTTTTGGTCAATATAATAAATACCAAGGTAAGTAGATTTATCTACGTGTCGAGAGATATATTCAAGCAAGAAATCCTTTTTTAGAAATAAACTAATCATTAGGTTGACTAAGTAATTTACAAATGTAAACATAAATGATACAAGGACTCGTTATTTATCCAATACATTGGGCTTCTATACATTGGGTTTGGGCTCATAGCTTTTATTCGAAAACTCATGCGTACTTAATTTATACAATTGTTACATGCTTGTATGTTACCAATGGAGTTCGTTGTGAGTTAAGAAACCTAGCCCATTAGTGTGCATAACCAATCAAATTGAATAAGGAAGATTTGATATCCAAAAGTATTTAATGACTTATGAGCTAATTGAGGATACTCACATTTTTAAAGATTTTCACGGTTCTATGACACTACAATACTACATTTAACAAAAAAAACACAAGAAAGTATAATTCTTCAACCATGAATATAAAATGAGAGAAGCATAGGAAAATGATTTGTCCACTGAAGTGCATCACTAAATCGTTCCGCCACTTATACCCTTCTTGTTAATCACTTTTTAAAATGTTTTGCTCTTATTTCAACGAATTGATCCAACTAAAACTCTTTGTAGTATCTTTAAATTAATCTTTGTCCTTTTTTAACTTTGAGATGTGATGGGAAATTATGTCAGCCACGTGGCCGACAATTTCACAGCTGATTTTCTCCGAATCCAAGAAACCGACTAGAAAGTAAAAACCCTATTCGATGATTCCCCTTCCTTTCGAGCTTATCACAGTTCTTTGTAATCATATTTTTTTTTGTCTGCAGCGTAATTATATTTTCCATTTTTTTTTTATCAAATAAAAGTGAAATACAAATTGAAAAAACAATGAAATAGTGAATACTACAACTTATATATTAATGCTCGTTGCAATTATAAAAAATTTAGACTAGTTACCTAGCGCCTTGATTTATAATCATATGTATGCTTCCGTTCTAATCACAAATTCAGAGACTTTATACAAACTCATGGCTTTAAACATTTTCTTTGTTCATTCAATGTGTCATTTAATGGAGTCATCTCATTTCAGTGATCTCAGCTTAAGATAAAATCGAAAATCTTCTTGAAGCTGCTATTTTATTCAAACGAAACTCAAACAACGTCACTTAAAAGACACATTCATAAAACCCAAAGCATTAACTTAAAACTAGCTAATATTACAATTCCAACGCACAAACACATAACTCTTTTTCTCTCTCCCTCTCACTGAACATTACGTATTCAACGCACAAATCATCGTCTTCATTTGGGGCAGACCGGGTCAAACGCAAACGGACCGACGTTAAAGATACCGTAAATGAGCTTGTTAATGACCACCGCAGATTTTCCCCGCTTTTTCTCCGGCCTGAGTACGGCACCGACATCTCCACCGAAAAGTTTGGAGACTTTGTTGCATTTGTAGTCCTTTGATTTCACCAGATACACACGACATCCTCTGAAACCGTAGTTCGTCACCGTCTTAGGACCCAACAGCAAAAAGTATCCGTACCTGTCCGTCTTTGTCTCTGAGACTATGTTCTTCTTGCTCTTGCACAGTAGTCTCACCACAGCACCTGGACAAATCATAAAGAATATAAATAATAGCCATTAGATTCTGTTTTTGGACTAATGGAACTAGTTTTTTTTTTGTAAACAGACTAAATGGAAATAGTTATGTGCTTTTTAATTATTTTTTTGGGGGCTCGTGAAATTTATGGGACAGACTGTAAAAAACAGTGACTGATGAGGTGCAGGAGTGTACATAATCACTTTTTATTATCTGTTTCCGAAACAATTGACTAATTTCGTACCTATGGTCCCACTTGTAACGTTTTGAAATTTGAATTATTTTTCGAAGTTTGCGTCATGATTTGATATCAAGTACGTATTGTTAAACAAATATACGTGTACAGTATTGAATAAATAAGTATGCAGAGCAGAGCAGAGCGGAGCAGCAAGTTGATTTTTTTTCCAAATATTATGAATTGAGTAATTATGTGTATAAAATAAAGAATGAAAGTGAAAATGATACTAATAAGGAATTAAAAAAGTTCTAACCTTCAACGGGTTTAGCGCCATTGAGTGTGTTGGCGTAAGCGTATTTGCAGCTTCTGCAGTAAACCATACCCTGAACGGCGACTAGGCTCCTGTTGAACTTCGGCGGGTAAACCGGCGGCATAACCGGTGGCTTTGCCGGAGGTGAAACCGGCGGCTTCGTCGGAGGGGAGACAGGAGGCTTAACCGGGGGTTTAGTTGGGGGCTTGACAGGGGCTTTGGTAGGAGGATAAACCGGGGGCTTGACCGGAGGCTTGGCTGGTGGTGAAACTGGTGGCTTGACCGGGGGTTTGACTGGGGGCTTAACCGGGGCTTTGGTCGGAGGGTAAACAGGGGGCTTAACCGGAGGTTTGGCTGGTGGTGAAACTGGTGGCTTAACCGGGGGTTTAACTGGGGGCTTCACCGGGGCTTTGGCCGGAGGGTAAACCGGGGGCTTGACCGGAGGTTTGGCTGGTGGAGAAACCGGAGCTTTGGCCGGTGGGTGGGGGTGAGGGTGAGGGTGGTGGTGATGGGGAGGGTGTGGGTGGTGGTGGCCGTGGTGGTAAGGAGCCGGAACCGGGGCAGACGAAGGGGTTTGAGACACATGGTTTACTTCTTCGGTGAAGGCAGAGGAAGTGAAGCACCAAAGTGCTATGAGACTCACCAGTACACTCTTACCCAAGAACCCCATGTTTTGTTTTGTTTTGTTTAGTGATAGGCCCTTATTGAAATTATGAAATGGGTGTATTTATAGGAGAAGTTCAGTGTCATGAAATAACTCACCTTTTTTTGTGTGTAAATAATAAATTAAAAAATCGAAGGAAAATTAATTACTACTCCAATATACCATATCTGTTACTCTTCTTTTATTCGTAAAAATAAGTCATAAAAAAATAAAGACTTTGTTGTTGTAAAAACTAAAAATTGACGTCCATTAATTCTTTAATTTATAGGATGATTCGTCTATTAGTCTGAAAAAAATATATACGAAGATGTAAAATTTAGATCGCCTATGACAAGTTGCAGTATTTTTTATCAAATAATTCCTTTTTTTTTCTTTTTGACAATAGGCACAAAAATATATTTTTTGTTATTACTGTTGATTCATCTAAACTAAACATTAAATAAAAACATAACAAAGTATCAAGAGAATATAAATTTAGAGAAAAATTTCTTCTAGTATGTGTAAGTGTAAAGTTAAATTCGAAATGTCATCGTAACTGTTTAGGGGATTTTTTGTCATTTCGAAGAAAAATCTCCTACAAAACAGGTAAAGACGTGAAGGCTCGGAAAATACGTTGGAATAGTATTTTCCGATGGCTCTCCGACGCCCAAATTGGATCCGAAAAATGGTGGTGAATCGGAGAATGAAATGAGTAATTGGAGAACGAGATGAAGGAAGATGCCTATCGGATCCGAAAAAAGGGTGGATCCGCGATGGGCTTTGAAATTAAGGTGGGCTCTTTGAGGTAAAAAAGAGAAGAAAAGCAAGAGTTTGGGGAGAGAGATCTTTACGGCTTAGGAACAGCCGTGAAGGTGACCGAAGAATGGTCAGAAGTAAGATTGAGAGTCTCGGAAAGAAGGAGAGCTAAGTGTTTAGAAGTATAAGGCACACGAGTCTCACAACAATCTATAGGAAAGTATGAGAAAATGTATGAACCCCCTTCTCGTTGTAGAATGGGTGCTATTTATAGAGTTTTACCTGATTCGGGTTAGTATGTCGGGTCGGATCCTAGACTGTCGGGTTGTTGGGTCGTTGGGTCGGATATCGGATCCGTTGAATGGGTCTTGTACCCATAATGCGTCTAACTTCTCACATACTTTTTTGGCAGTTTGCTCATGTTACTCGACCAAGCCTTGCCGCGTCGCTATCTCTCCAGTCTACGACCTTGGAAGCAGTGGATTAGACGCGGTATGGGCATCTCCCATACCGTTGCACTTCCCTACGCTCAGAGTGTTGTCACTTTCACCTATCAGATGTGAACATAAGGTATTAATTGCATGATCCGTAGGCTGCGAGAAACATGGTATAAGTTTGAATACATTTTGATTATCGATTGGAGGGAAAATATAAGTATTGAGAGCCCAGTTTGACCCAAGGGGATCGTACCTGCAAAAAAGTTATGGACGACACGTGGCAACACGTAATTCGTCCACGTAAGAAGGATCGTATTTATCTCAAACAGTAACTTTCTTGTGTTCTTTTTGTTTTGATATGATATTAAAGCATACTTGCAAAAGTTTATAGAATATTTTACTTATGTATATAAAAAAATAAAATACGGCGATAACATACATTGATTGATTTTTCTGTTACACTTGTAAACGATATGTTGGTGGACAGTTACAGTTGTTAGCATTAGAGATGTAAATCGTTTTGTATTATTTTTTATCGCTTTGCGGCTTTGCGCCGCTTGAAATTGATATAAATCAAAAAAAAATTTCTCACGAGCATTTGTGGTGGCGGATAGTTATGGTAGTCAAAAAAAATATTTTTTAAATATATAAAAATATACAAAATATCGAAATAAATAAATAAAATAAATATTATCATTTCAAATTCGAATATACTTAATATATATATATATATATATTAACTAACTTTTAATATATTTGTAATTATATTGGTCCTGTCATCTTGACTCACGTTTGAGACCGTAAATGATTTATTGGTCGTGGAATTGTGATATAGTTTGATTTATCATTTATGTTTGGTAATCGATTCATGATCGATAACGTACGACTTTGCTTGAGGAAGGGAAATTGTATTGATGTGGAATGTATTTCTAAGTTATAAATTGCAAAAAGTGTTTTGCATGAGTGATTGGATTCTTATGGGGTTTTTTCAAACAATTATGTTTTGAAAGTTGTGAAACATTTTGATTGGAGAGTATTATGGCACAAGAGATTAGGTTACCCTACTTAAAAGTATTGAAACAGTTGTCTTACTAAACATGAAGTTTTTAATTATATTATTTTCGACTTGCTAAGTAGCGTCAAAGTGAGTTTTCCATTAGTAATACAAAGAGGCAAGAGCAAACAAAATGTTCACTTGATACATTGTGACGTAAGGAAACCACCGTTTATGTAAAATTGACGTGGTTTTCGTTAATTTTTTTATAGTGGATCCGATTGGTGACCATGTTTAAACAAAGCGGTTAGAGAATTTTGAGCAGTTATAGAAAAAGTTGTTATAGATAGTGGTTGGAGAAGGCGGTTTAATAACAAAGAGCGGTTCAATATTAAGTTTGATTGGTAATATTAAAAAATACATCAATCAACTCTATAATAAAAAAATTATTCATGTCCTAACAAAAATTATTTATGACCTAAAATTTTTTAGACACAAAGCGAAAAACCTAATTTTTTTTCTCTCCTTCTCTTCCCTCTCACGAGCCGCCGCCCTCAAGTCCTCAACTTTTCAATCTCATATCTGCCTCCCCGGTGACTGGCGCTCTTCGCCGCCACCAGGGGAGGCTCCCTTTCCCTTTTCTTCTCTTTGCGGCATCTTCTTCTGCCTTGTTCAGTTTTATGCAGTGAAGTTTATGTGTTTAAAGGAGCTCCTCGGGATGGTGGTGGAGTGAGATTCCGGTGAACCAGCGCGGTGGCTCGTCGTGGGATTGGTGCGTGGCTACGGCGCCTCCCTCGATTGGGATCCGTGTTGGCTCGGGCTAGGGTTTCAGCGGTCTTCGTTGGCTTTGGCGGTCGCTCGCGGTGGAGGTGTCTCTTCGGGCTTGCGATGGCGTCTCAGTTAGTGTCCTCGAGGACTGGATTCTGGCTCCGGCGCATTTTGAGATATGAGGTCATCCTTCTTTTTAGGTGTGCTCATATCTGTGGCGATCTCCGGCGTGTCTCCCGTGTGGTCCCGTCGGTGGTGGCTTGTTGGGCGGTTCGCTCTGACTAATGTGCTCTTCGTGGTGATCTTCTTCAGTGGATGTGTGTGGTTTCCCGGTCTTGTCGACGGTGAAGAGAAGCTTCTCGGAAGTGGTTCATGTCGTTGTTTGCTTTTCTAGCCAAGGTATCCGGTGTGGCTCCTTCAACTTCCTCCGATGCATGTTTGTAATTTTCGGCTTCGTTCGACGGTTCATAGAGCGGCTCAATGTTTCAGTAGGGGACTGCTTTGTTAAAAGCTTCAGTGCTAACTCAGTGTCGAATAGAGGCGGTGGATCTGGTTCAGCGACTAAGTTCACTTCCGTGGGAGATGGTTCTTGAAGCTTTCGCAAGCTCGGGAAGGCGGCTTCTCTGGCTGCCTGAAGAGGCTCTCGTGCCGCCGGTTGTGGAGTGGTCCGTTGAAACGGTTTCATTTTTGTGTTTGTTCTCGGAGAAGCTGTAGGGGTTGCTCGTGGCAACGACTTGAGTTCCAATGAACTGCGGCAACAACGCAAATGTCTGAGCTTAGGTGTTCGGAATCGGTGTTTCTTCATCGAGGATCTTCTGGGTATGCTAAAGCGTATGCCTAGCTTGTTCGACTTTTTTGTCCGTTTTTTCGTTTTCATGTTGTAACTTTGCCATTGTTCGTAGTTTTTGGTATTTCTGTTTTCTTAGTTGTCTCTATAACTATTGTCACAAATAATAAAATAGTATAAAATTTAACATTTAAACAAAAAACGTTTATTTTCCGCCGTTTCAAATTTGATTTCTCAAAACAGTTAAATAAATTACGCGTGGATATTTCCGCCGTTTGTCTCGACTGATTTTGTCTGTGTCAAATATAATTTAGTTTAAATGTCTAATTGATTCACGTATATGTTCCAAACCCACCATTTCTAGTTTCTACAATGATCAATAATTTTCACAAATTATAACCGTTGGGGGAGAAAAAAATTTGGCCGGAAAGAGACATGTCATGTTACATGTTTGTGTTACCTGCAAAAGTGTAGGAAATATGAGACTCAATATTGGACCCACCCTGTATATCAATAATTTTTTATTTTTTCAAATTAAACTTATCTTTGGATGCTTTGGTCTAAACCCTATAGTATAGTAGAACACAATTATGAGCCATAATTGTTAAGATGTTTAATCGGATAACGCGAATATGTATCATCACATTTACAAAGTAGACTAATCATTATTGTCGTTGGAATGATTCTCTTTGCTTTTACGAATCATAGATAAAACAAAAACAAATAAATACGCCAAAAATAAATATGCATCGTGAACTCACCACATTTTCCTCCAAGATTTATGGCTACTTTGGTGTTAGACCGTTAGTTTTTGCCCTTATATGTAACTTAATAAATTTCATTAATAAACTAGTACCCCTTCTGTTTTATATTAATAGATGTTTTAAACTTTTCAAACATATTAAGAAAACAAATAAAAATTTGATAAAAAATGCATCATTTTTTTTATTAACAATTTTCTAAAAGTTTAAACCAATAGTAAATCAATAGACTCAATTTTGTTTTTTTTTTAAATTTACAATTTATACTAATAAAAAATGCATAGAAATTTAAAAAAATTTATCTTTTTAAAACCATTTTTTTTCTAAAACATCTATTAATTTGAAACGGAGGAAGTAGTTATTAACTTATTTGTAAAAGTCCAGAAAATTGTAAATGATGTAGGAATAACTTAATGATTAGGGATTTTTTAGTGGGATTTTGTCTTTAGACTATTTACACAGTTCATTTAGTGTTTGTTGGTTACATAATATACACATGGGAAAGAAAAAAATTGGCTGCAGGCAAAAATGTAAATAAAAAACAGAGCTCGAAATGTAGTACAATGCGTAGAAGTCCGAAGTGGACTTTAAAACAGAGCTCAAAAGAGTGTATGTTCTTTATAACTTTATAGAAATCTCTCTGTTTATTGATCCGAAGTCTCGTAGTATGTTATACGAAATGGATTCTATATTATAAATTTCTATAATATTATTTAAGAAGATATTTTTGAAAATGATTTTGTTTTGTAAGTTATTACATATTATGTTATTACAAATAAGAAAAGATAATTGAAATAGAAAATGATATAGTTATTTTTTTAAATTATTGATGAAAATATGAAAAATTTTATTTATCATTAAAGAGGTTATTTACTATTTATTTTTAATATTATATATTTTTAGATAATAATCAATTCATATATATTCAAAGAAAAAATATATTCGAAATCTTGCTATATTTTTCACTATAATTTATTATATTTTATTTGAATATATATCAAAATAAAAGTTCAAAAATATTTTACTAATTTTATAAAAAATTAGACACAAGAAAATTGATTTTTTTTTAAGAGTTCATGAACTAACCATAAAACTAGAGTCATTAAACGATGCATATTAGAGTTATGTTTTCAAGATTATAGGTTTTGCGGGTTAGTTTGGATAATATTTTAGTCTACTACAAAACGAATTAAATAGATAAATTATTCCGTTTGACAACTCTATCTATAATCGTGAGTTTGACATATTATAAAATTCAAATAAAAGTAATTTTTCTTAAATTTCAACACAATTTCTTTAAAAAAATTACCTACACCATGTGGATTAAATCATAGTTTATAACATTATTAGTTTACACATGTATTTATTTCATACAAAGTCCATGACTCCATGTTTCGTGGTCTACACATGACATTTACGTACATGGTGATCATCACCACATTGCGCATTTAGTATTCATATTCTACTACGCATTTAATATCTGCACTTCCTGTGTTTTTTATATTTCGGAATTTATAGTACTTGGAAGTTGGAACTCAATAATATAATGTATCGAAACTATATAGGAGTAAGGAGTATATATGACTATATGAGCAGTACAATTTTTAAATTGGTGTTGACAATTTTTATTATTCTTCTAAGATATATAGATTTTTTTTTAAGTCATTGTCAATATGCGACGACTAGAAACATATAGTAGCAAAATAACTAAAGATTCGAAGTTTAAGAGATCTACTTACTGTATATCGTATTCCAAAAGGCTATAAATGTAGTATTAATTATAATTTGACCTGCGTAGATCTAGATGTCAATTATCATGATCGAATAACTTTTACAGATATCCACCATTAAAAAGAGAAGAGAGAGAGAGTGATATGAGTCTCTCAAATAAGACATCCAACAAAAAGAGTTTAGGCAATCGTATCACACGTGTCGTTTTTTTATTGGTCCAATTTTTTGTTTTTAATTTAAAATTTAATTATTTAATTAAATTATACTAAAAAATTAATATTTTATTTTTAAAACACATTTGAAAGTGTCTCCCCAATACATGTGCTCTTAGTCAGGCTTTATTACTAAAAGTTTCTTAGGCTAGATCTTATTAGAACCATTACTAATTTACTACTCTGATCCAATTTAGTTGATGTTTAAAGCTTTTACACACAAATTAAGAAGTCACACAAAATCATAATTTTTTTTTTCTATATTAAAATATCATTTATTGTCTAATTAAAACATAATTCAACCAATGATAAAAAAACTGCAGAATATAGATGGTCAAAAAGAAATATAAAAACTTAATTTTGAATTGAAAATGTAAAACATCAATTTAAATGAAACAATTTATTTTTTTTAAACATCAACTAAATTGGATAAGGAGTATACTAGTTTTTTTATTTTTATTTTACTAAGAATATATCTTGGAACTGAGTCCCTACCAATTGATGAAATAAGCTCACGTGAAATTCTGCAATTAATCCTTCGGAGCAAAGACGGGAGCGTATCCTGGAGAACGTTAAAGTCTTAAAGACTAGTATTGTACTTCTTACGTTTTTTATTTTATTTATTTTATTTAAATTTAATTTTTTTAATGAATGTAAAATTTATTCAATCGGGAAAAATCTTTTTTACAACAAATGCATCATTTAGTTTGATTGTTTGAGAAAAAATTTCTAAACTATTGTCTTACATCGAGTCACAACTCCATGTTGTCTTCGTATTTGCGGTCGCCCAAAGCTCTGATTGCCAATATTCGATTTTGCACTTGTTTATCGATGATGTTGATTAACCGGTCCGTTGTGCTTTGCGTGTCTCCATGCCTCCTTGAGTTTTTTTCCTTCCAAAGAAAATGGATTGTTGTTTGGAAGACGTACCGTGTGAGGAATAGTTGAATCCGATATTGGCTTGTATCTGATATGAGAGATAGAATTGTATCCTAGTAAGTGGTGAATATGGATTTGTGAAGATCCCTTGTTAAGCCTGTCCAGATTGCATTGGAGAAGCTACAAGTGAAGAAACGTTAAGATTCTCACTGATTTTCGAGTCTGATTCCTCTTTGAGAAATGTGTGTCAAGTGAATTTCAGATCTGTGTGAAGAATACTTCCAAGAGGAAAATTCAGAGAGTCCGGTGGAGATCAAGTTAGCCCTCTCACTGTTAAAAGATCAAGAGATCAAGATCTACAATTTTTGTTTTTGTTTTAATGCTTTTTCATAAATTATGATATACTGGCTGTTACAAGTATTTATCCCCCCCCCCCCCTCCCACCCCAAAATGTATGTATGAATTAAAAGAAAAAAAAGTATGTATGAATTCACATTTTCTTAAATCAAATTTGTGTTACGTGAAATATTTCTCTATTATCGGTTCGTATGATCGGATTCGGTAGGGTTAGATTATCGGGTTAGGAGTATTTAAGTAATTGTTTTGGGCTACGGCTAGTTATTTGGGCTCCAGTTTGGGCTCAGAGTAACGTTAATAGTTTTGGGCTAGGATTATAAGTCTACAATAGGATTACATGGTTGGGTTCGGCTTAGATACTGTATAGGTAGGGTGGGCATTTCAGTTTAATTTCGGTTTCGGTTCGGTTCGGCTAAATTGGGTTTAATAAAAATCCAACTAAACTCAACCGAAATTAGTTTATGTTTGGTTCGGTTTGGTTTTAGTTTGGTTCGGTTTGGTTTTAGTTCGGTTTAAAAATAAATCACTTATAAAAATGAAAATTCAATAATTCAAACCAAATACCTAAAAACCATGAAAAAGAAGCTAAAAACTCAATATCAAAACCAAACTTAATTATAGAATAAAACCAAACTTAATCAAACGTGAGATTTAGAATTACACATTTGAGTATTAGTTAATATAATTAATTAAATATTATAATAAACACAATGGTTTATCAGTTCAATTTGGTTTAAAACCGAACCGAACCAAACCGTTTAGGTTGAGAAGAAATAGAACCAAATGGTTGGATATTAACTCTTGTTTGATTTGAGTCGGTTTGAGTTCAGTTTGGTTCGGTTGGTTTGGTTCGGTCAAAATGCCAACCCCTAGTATATGGGTAAGGATTTGGGTTAGAGACTAAAGTTTGATGATCTAATTGGGATAAAACAAAATTTGTAAGAATTTGAATGAACAACTATGTAATTAAAACTGAAACTAAACACAAATAATTATTCTTAATTAATAGACTGACAACAAAAAACACTTTATATAGATATGATTATATGAATATGATGAAAGATACTCTTTTCTTTTTATATATCTTTTATATCAGCTCAAAGGGAAGAGCTATATATCAACTTCGAAGCACATCACCATACGAAGTCGTTTAAGCTCACGTGATCACTTGTCGTGTGACCATTGGACACGTGATCCACAGGTGGCGACGAGGAGGTGGCTTGATGATGCTGATCAAGATCGATTGTGAGGTCCATAAGATCGTTTGGGATGGGATAGTTATCGTTTAGATTTCCGATGAGCATTGCAATAGAATCTTCTTCTTCGTCTTTTGGTATGTAATCAAACATTATATCTTCGAAAAAGTTCATGTCGTTGACTTCCACCGGCTCATCTTCTCTTCCTTCATTTTGTTTGTCTGAGTACTTTCTAATGGAGAAGTACTGTAATATATAAGACCAAACAAATAAATACATATATAAGGTGTTTTATCAGTTGGTTGAATTTATATAAATTACAAACAGCTGAATTAATTTGGGGAAATAAATGTTAGACAGATTAGATTATTTAAATAACCAAACCACATCAAACCAAAATTATATAACCTATGTAAACTCTGATAAGTTCCTTATACCAAAAAAAAAAAAAAACTCTGATATAAGTTCCATGTTGAATGATCAAATAACAGATATATTTTATTTCAATAGTTTTTAACTTTTTATTTAATAATCATAAATTGTTATAAAAATAGTTTTAGATCTTTTAATAGATTTGATGACATTTTAAAAAAAAACATGCAGCATATATAACAGAATCATGTTTTCAAATTGTAAAAACGTGAAAATAATATTCTATTTCTCCTTCATAATTTTCGTGTGTTAACAATCGACTTTTCAGTTTTCATTTCTACATGGCTTTTATATTAAAAATTAGGGCTTGGACTTTTTATACCTTCCTTATATGAACAGTTATCATTGACAGAAAAGGGTCAAAAAGGCAATAAATTTTTGTCTGGATGCTTAACAAACTCAATTCAATGACCCACTTTTCAATTTCCAATTTTGGACTACTAATCAATCATTATTTAACAATTTTGTCTTTTTCAAAATAAAATAAGAAAAGAGAGTTAATATAAGAGAGCTCACGAGATTCTTGCTTTCGTCCTCGTAGATTGTTAAAGAATCTCCACTCTCTACTCCATTTTTCTTCACAAATTCTCCTTTAGTTTTCACCACAAAAAGAAAGAAAAAAAAATTATAATAAAAATAGTTTGAATAATACTTTTTGAAATAATATTGTATCTCCTTAATTACCTGTGTTTTCGAGGACATACATTCTGCTCTTGTTATTGGACCAGAACCTATATGTTTCACAGTAATGCAAGCTTTAAGTCTTCTAGTTCTAATATTAATTTGAAACTGATAACAAATTCCAAATTATAACTATATATAAAAATCACTAACAAAAAAACCACTAAAAATTGAGCTTAATTAAAAGGTTTGTTAACCTATTGGTAAATAAAAATGGATTAGAAAAGCTTTTCTGAATATAACTGAATTCAAATAAGAGAAATGAAACGAGACTTAACTTGTATTTGAAAGACCAAGACTGAATAGAGTCAACATCTCTCATCTCTACTATTATTCCTTCTTTATCAGATAGCTCTGGAAGATTTCCTTCTGCTTCTCTCTGCGTTCCAAAGCCATGATTTACTTAATTACTTTATTTCAACTAATTACTTTCTTAGTTAGACAGATAAGTTTTTTTTTTATAATAAAAGTACCAAGATATATATAATATAGAACCTCTTTTCCATAAATGGTTTTTTTTTTCACTTTCCCATAATGATTTCGAGGTATGCCATTTAAGAGCCAATTAATTAGGAAGGGCAAATAGACAACTTTCCATTTTCTTCAATCAAATCTTCTTTTTCCTGAACCCCATTTTAAAATAAAGTCATTTTAACATTTTCACTTTAGCTAAATACAAATATAAAATTGATTATTTCTCATGTTTCTCATTTATTGGTTACTACTTACAAGGAATTGTTAATTTGAAGGAAACTATATTCAATCTAACGAACAAAATATTGGTTAACAACTTTACTTCCTTCCACATTTTGTTGTCATGTTTCATATTCTTCTTGTTTTTCGTGTGGTTTTAGAGACTAAACTTCTTATTGGTTAAACAACGAAACAGTTAATTAAATACTGTATATATTGAGATGAATGAAATGTGTGAAAATACCAGTGAAATTGAATAATGAAAATATGTGGCCGCAATAAGTTCTGTACTTTTGTTCCACAAATCTCTGTTTCAAAATGGTGGTATCCAAATCCTAAAATCATGATACTTTTCTAAAACTTTTTCCATGGAATTGAGGTTTTAAATTTTTGTAGTTACGTGATTGATAATATTTCATCAGTCCATTTCCACCATATTTATATTTAACCTTCTACAAATTTATTTGATCATTATAACATAAGGAAAACGAAGAGTGAAAGAATTGTAAGAATTCACACACCTTTGGTAGAACGATCCTCCCAAGTGACCCAACATCGCTGTTCTTCAAATGCTTCACCAACAAAACCCTAAGCTTCTACAATCAACCACAATTTACAAAAATGTATGATGAAGTTATAGGTAAATAAATTCGCATATATTCCATATTTTGGACCAACAAATAAACCCGAACCTTGTTATCGAATGAGGAAAATCGATAGAGATCTTTTCTAGCGGTAATCTCGGAATTATTTTTCATGTTAAGAGCCACTTGGCTCCTTGAATCGACCAACTCATTTGAACTAGAATTAGGGCTAGAGTTGTTTCTTGATCTTATCATCGCCTTCTTCCTGTTGATCCTGGCCATCTTCGTCATGCGTGGATCAAGAAATCCACCTCTTTCTTGTCTCAAACCGGGATTACAAACCAGAGAACCGAATTCACTTCCGGTTCGCGTAACCGGGATCTGAGGAAAAGCCTCCGATGAGTGTAGCGGCTGAGGATTCATCACCGCCGTCTGCTCCACCGGACATGCAACGTTTGGATACGGCGGTAACATGTGGTGATGATGATGCGCATGATGATGATCATAAGTAGGGGTCATTGAGAAGTGTGAGCGATTGTTGTTTAGATCCATTGAGAGTTCTTGCACAGAGTTTGCGTTAGAAGAGGAAAAGGGCAAGAAGTTATCCATTTTTCCCGGGGAGAGAAAGAGAGAGAGAGAGATAGAGAGAGATAGAGAGAGTTATGAATGGGAAGATAAAAAAAGAGAGAGGGTCGTTGGGGAGATTGAAAAAGGAAAGAGATAGAGAGAGAGCGAGTGAAGAAGAGACAGATGTTGGAAAAACACAAAAGAAAACGAGTCAAAATGTTGCAGATGGTTCGATGCTGCACCTTATAGGGATACCCATCTAACCACTCACAAGGAGAGAGAGGAAGAGATATGTATATATGAATGTTACTACAGATACATACATATACATATATGCATATGTGGCGCCAGATTGGTGTTTGAATGTATATAATGATTTTTATGGCACAGAAGACCACGAGAAGGTCATTGGCTGTGTTTTTCTGAGAGAGAGAGAGTGTGTGAAGTCTCTTTATATATATATATATATTTTTTTTTTGGAGTTTCTTCACTTTCTTCCTTATATTAAAGTTAAAATCCTATCGACTATAATCAAATTTATACCTTAATATGCAGTTGAAATAATAGGAATTCAAACATTGAAAAATGAATCCTTTTAGTTTTAGAAATGGTATTAATAATTACTCGGTATCACCGGTTTGTATTTCGAAACCGTTTTAGATATTTTTTGGTCAACAAAATTGGTATTGATAGTTAGCATATTAAATTTTGCGGAAACTCAATTAACTGCTATTCATGTTTTGTAAAAACTCAATTCCTCTACATTAATATTTTTCTATCTTTTTACATATTTTAGAAAAACGGTTATTTATTACATTAACTTTAATATAGAAATTATTTGAATTCAAACATTGAAAAAGAAAAATCAATTTTTGTGACGTCAAGACAAATCAATTTAATTTTAGAAATGATATGATATTTACGTATTAAATTTTGCGAAAAACTCAATTAATCGTCATTCATATTTTGGAAAAACTCAATTAATCGTCATTCATATTTTGTAGAAACTCAATTAATTGCCATTCATGTTTTGTAAAAACTCAATTCCTCTATATTAATATTTTTCTATCTTTGTACATATTTTGGAAAAATGGTTATTTATTAAGTTAACCTTAATATAGAAATTATTTGAATTCAAACTTTGAAAAAGACAAATCAATTTAATATTAGAAATGATATGATATTTACGTATTAAATTTTCCGAAAACCTCAATTAATCGTCATTTATATTTTGGAAAAACTCAATGAATCGTCATTCATATTTTGTAGAAACTCAATTAATTGCCATTCATGTTTTGTAAAAACTCAATTCCTCTATATTAATATTTTTCTATCTTTGTACATATTTTGGAAAAACTGTTATTTATTACGTTAACCTTAATATAGAAATTATTTGAATTCAAACTTTGAAAAAGACAAATCAATTTAATTTTAGAAATGATATGATATTTACATATTAAATTTTGCGAAAATCTCAATTAATCATCATTCATATTTTGGAAAAATTCAACTAATCGTCATTCATTTTTTTGGAAAAACTCAATTAATCGTCGTTCATATTTTGTAGAAACTCAATTAATGGCCATTAATATTTGTATATTTTGTTTTTTTTAATCAATTTTTAAATATTTATGAAAAATGTTTTATTAGAATTTAGAAATACCCTCACCGTTTCTAATTAGTATATTTTTAAACTTATTAGACGTATTAATAAACTTTTAATAATAATTAATCTAATTTTTATTCTATGTTACTTAGTTTTATCTATAAATAACAAATATCACATTTGTAACTTAAGAAAAAAGAGTAATAACTACACATAAAAAAATTCAAAATATTCAATTTGTTGAAACAAATAAAAAATCTAAAACATCAATCAAACTATAGTTTAAGAATTGGTCAGAATATTTACCATATTAATTTTTTCAAAATAATAAAAAATATATCGCCGACAGGAAAACGTTAAGTTAGACAACTTTTTTTGTCTGATGTTGTGGCCCTCTTGGCGTGATTGCCACTCGTCAAAAATAGCACAGGTATTTAATACTCTCTCTGTTTCAATATAATAGATGTTTTAGAAAAATACACATATTAAAAAAACAAATCAAAATTTGATTATTAAATGCATCATTTTTTGTGATTAACAATTTTCTATAACTCTAAACAAATAGCATTTCAATAAAAACAATTATTTTTTTTGAAATTTATAATTTATCATCGTTAACAAATAAAAAATGCATAGAAAATTTAAAAAATCTATCTTTTGAAACAATTTTTTTTCTAAAACATTCAACAATTAGAAATGAAGGGAATATCTGACTAATTTTCGATTGTCATTGATTAACTTCTTTTGCACGCTTGCTTCCACATAGACATAACTCTCAATCCGTAAATTTGATCATAACTAATTTTGGTTCAGTGGAAATCTAATTCAAAAATATTTATACTGATAAGAAATTTAGAATTTGTAGAATTATTTTTGGTACTATATTTAGAGATTTTAGTTTTCATGTCTTTTCCAAAACAATCTGAAAAACAAGCGTTTTACTCCAATTGTATATTTGGTTTTCCATTTTTCAAATTTGTCGTTTATTCGACCTAAAATTTGGTAATACACATACATACATAACGGGTTCTGAAATTGTAAAGACTACACATAGAAAAAATAGACCTGTTAAATAATAGAGTTTTTTTTTTAATGAAAATCACGGCCGATAAAATAGATATTAGTATTTGGGTAGAGACCAAGCTTGCATTGTTAGGGTTCAGGACCGATACTATGTACATGTTAGCCATAAATAGTTTAGCTATGCACATGTGGTTTAAAACAATAGTATGAACGATAAATACATGTAAAAACCGTCCAAACTGATTTGATTAGTACCCCAACCACCTCTTCATAATTTTTAAGTTTCATGGACTTTGAACTTCAAACTAATTGACAATAAATGAATTGTTTTACGATTTTTTTATTATTATTTTAGGTCTCTTCTACACTTTTGCTAATGTGCGAACTTAACATACTACCTCGTGATGATTGTTTTTATCGGTCCATCTTGAACCGAATGGTGAATTCCACTGTACGACTAGAGCCTGTCCTGAACATTTAAATGCCCTAAACATAAAAAATATCATTGGCTCACTAATTATTATTTTTTAACAAAAATAAAAATCAAAAATTTCTCACCCAAAAGTCGAACATGTGACCTTCTCTTTACCTAGACACACATGTGCTAGTAGAGTTGTTGATATTTTTGCTAAGAATATTGGCCCATAAATTTAATAATGACTGACGGCTCCAAGCACCTGTTTCTAGTTCGGGTTGGGTATGTGTACGACCAACAATAAACCCTTATTCAGGTCACACCTACTTGGTCCACTTTAGGCTCTGATCATGTTAAGTTTAAAGAACTTTTAACTCAAAACTAATTCACAAAAATGGATTGGCCCATATCTTTTGTATCACTCTATATCCGTTCTAAGTGGAATCATAACTGTAATTTTCGTGAATCTTTTGTGATTCCATCGCGCTCATCGCCCGGTTTATCAAAACCATAGAAGAACTACCAAACCACTTGAGACGGTGGTGTCATCCCAAAGACACTATATTGAACAAAGATAAAAAAAAGTTACCATCAGGAAAATACACCAATCAAAAATAGGAGAAAAAAACAATTTTCAATTCACATGTCATCTCCCTTAGTGACAAAAACAATTCAAGGGCAAAACAAGAATGACTAATATAATCGCTAAAATCCCTAGATGCAAAATATTTCGAAAAAATCATAAAACCCTAAGAGTGGATCCTTTTCATCCTTTTGAGTAAAGTGGATCTTATCTAATGGAAAAAGCCTTGAGAGGGAGGAAGAGGTAATGACAAAACAGCGGTGTCGGTTAGGTTTAAAGAAGCCTAATCAACAATTGGATCAATCCCTTAAGGAAGCCAAAGTTCGCATGGAGGTTCGATTTTTAAAGAAGCCTAATTAACATACCAGTTTCTAGTCAGGGTCGGGTCTGTGTATACCAACAACAAACCCTTATTCAAGTCACACATATTTGGTTAAATTTGGGCTCTTATATCATGTTAATTAGTTTAATGGGTTTTTATAAAACCAAAAAAAACAGATTAGCGATGGAGAATTGACCGAACCCATATTCGTTTTCCAATTTGTATTCATCAAAAACCTAATGTCGCCTGTCATTGTCAAAATGTGTCATCGAAAGAGAAAGAAAGAGCATTTTCTGCCCTTGAAATCATTATTATACAACTAAAGTCATGCAAACAAGAAAAATGATAAATAAAAAGACATTGGAAAACCTAATTATTTCTTACCAGTTTTAATATTCTTAGATAATCTTAATATTTGGACATATATTTTAACATACATGATCACACGCATGCCATATTCAGATGGGTCGGCAGAGGTACGATTAGGGCTGGAATCGGATCGGATATCTGGGATTTTCGGACTATCCGTATTAGTATCCGTGATATCCGTGATTTTGCTATCCGAATCCGGATCCGAAATTTGGATATCCGGAGTGAAAGATATCCGTGGAAAAACCAAATATCCGTGGATATCCGGATCCGATCCGATAAATATTATTAAAATAAAAAAACCATATATCAAAGAAAAAGTTTTTTTTTTTAAATAGTATTAGTACATGTATTAGTACATATACATATACAGATTAGTATTAGTTTTTTTAGTATTAGTACATGTATTAGTACATATATATACGGATACGGATACGATATACATGTACAATACTAAAAAAAACATGTATTAAAACGGATAGCGGATATCCGATCCGAAAATTTCTTATTATTCGTATATATGGTATCCGATATTTTACTATCCGTATCCGTATCCGGACTACCCGGATATCCGAAAATTCGGATCGGAGCGGATCTCGGATACGGATACGGTTACCGGATAATAATTCCAGCCCTAGATACGATAGCCTTTTTATATATTTTTTTTAAAAAACTCTAAAAAGGGCCTGAATTTTTTTTTCTTTTGTCACCAAAGAAACCCGATTTAAAATTTTTTAAAATTAGAAATTGCCCAAAAACGAGCCCATTATTTTTTTAAAAAGTCATTAATAGTAAAACGGCCCATATTTTTTAAAAAAACTAAGAGAAAAAATATCCAAATCGTTTAAAATGATAAATCATATAATATTAAAGGGCCTAATTTTTTTTTATTGGGTCCAGGGGCCCTGATTTATGTTGGGTCGATTCTGATCACAGTTTATATTGTGTATGATTTACGAGTTGTAATTTTGAGCTATTAAAAATGATATGATGATTGATATGTTCCATATCATTTGTGAATGACAGATGTCGGTTTAAAAATCGGTTTGTGTCCATAATTTGGTAGTATACCGAACTGGTTTGGTTCACCAGTTTTCTAGACCCCCCTTCTCGTAAGTTCTTTTTTTTTTTTTTTTTTTTTTTTGNTTTTTTTTTTTTTTTTTTTTTTTTTTGGTTTTAATAAGTTCTTTTGTTTATGCATATAAAAGAAAAATTGTAGAAAAATCAGGGGTCATAAAATTTGACAATTGGAAAAAATAAGATAGAGAGCATGCTTATCCCAAAGATGCAGAGTTGTACCAGTTGCAGCGAATCTGACGCTGCCGCGCGAGTAGCTAGAGCCTTTCTTAAGATAATTGGTTACTTTGCTAGTCAACTTTTGTATAGATATAGAGATAAGGATAATTTTGAATGGGTTTGAACATTTGAATAGCAGGAATATTAGACATCTTAAGGGTTTTCGCCCTATAAGTATGAAAATACGTATCTGGCCCAGATCCCTGCTGCTACTGGGAATTAACCAGGTTGTGTGTCTGATTGCATGCATTGTTGCATGGCTGTCTAGTTGCCTTGTTGTTTTGATTTCAAACTACACATTCTCTAATTCCTCCTCTCCAGACAAAATGGCACGAGAACAGTTTCATGAAAAGGTGGTCTCACCATGGACTACTACCGGTTCTTCTTACCACTTAGTCCTTAATCCGGTTCGTATCCGATAGTGGCCACACTACCAAGTAACTAGAGATTAAGGCCAAGTGGCCTTGCCCATCAAGTTAATTGGGCCATTATAACGCATACCTAAATACTTTTAGAATCTGCGAAAAAACATACAATGACATTAATTTTTTTTGCCTAATATATACATGTGGCGCTAAAAGATTCGTCCAAACTAAGAGACATGTATATATCCCAACACTAGTGTTTATATTTGGCGGAACAAAACAAAATTTCTGCCATTTCTTAAACTAACCTCACAAAGTTTTTTAAAGAAGAATCCGCAAAACAAAAACCATAAAAATAACTCCTAATGATACAATAGATGGGTTTTTTTTCCGAAAAATCCGCAGGAATTAATTCACATTTTACACAACCTAATTGTAGTATGTGTATAATAGTTCATACCTCGACATTATTGATGAGATTGGCATCGAAAACGATTTTAGAATCTAAAATCTAAAGAGTTGGAACTGATAGATTTTAGTACCAACACACGAAATCATATTTGACTTTATCGGCATGTTTCTATGTAATGTCTCGAAACACTGTTTACTCATCATTGGAACCTCGTCTTAAACAGGCGTTTATACTCGGGCTTAAATGAGCCTAGTTTCTTTAACTAACTCTGCTAAACGCGAACCGGCGAATCAGTCATTTTCTTCTTCTTGCGATTCTTCCCCAGAAACAACACTCAAATCCCTCTGTTTTAGCAACTAATTTCTTTCGGAAATCAAAATCACTCCATTGAAGCAAAGAAACCGTTTCTCTCCAAAACCCCCCAAAATACTATTAATTCACAAAAAAACTCCCAGAAACAATTGAATGATCAATGAGAAGAAAAAAGAACAAATTATGAATATTTTAAACATCTGATTTGTGCCTTTTTCTAATGATTTTTAGCTTCCTCAATTGTTTTCAGAATATACTAAAACAAAACAACTTAACGAAATACTTCCTTCTTCCTCTTGTTCTTCGTATTCTTCTTCTTCGAAGATGAAAACAAAATTAGGAAAATAGACAATAATCGAGAATCTCAAAAGAAATTTTTTGTTTGTATCTAAAAAAAGTATAATCACGAAGTTTTAAAAAAGTATAATCACGAAGTTTTCCCAGAAACAATAGAAAAATAGAACCACAAAAACTAAAAAAATAAATATAAATCAGCAGTTGAGTTAATGACGCTTATATGGCATAATAATTCCAATGTTACCTCATCATCTGATACAGAGAATTCTTGAAAACTCGAGAAACTCAAAATCGGATTCTTGTAATTTTCACCTAAAAAAGCTTATGTAACTTTCTAGCAACTCGCCAACATTAGTTGAAGAAGCAACCATCTTAAATCTACAAAGCACAACAACAATGAACACAAGAAAAACAACATTACAAAAAGTATCATAAGAATCCAACGATATATTCTTTCCAAAAATAACTATTTCACACCAAATAAACTAAGTCACCATAGTTAACATATAAAGTGTTAAAAAAAAGGAACAACCTTTAAGCCACATAAGCAATTTAAAGTCATTTTGGCAAATTTAAGTGGTAATATTTTTTATCATACATTGTCTTTTACTTTTTATAAGCAATGATTGTAAATCTAAATATCTAAAGGATCAACGAATTGCTTGTAATACTAAAACATAAATGTTTCGTTTAATTCATAGCAATACCTTATGGTCCAAGCAAAATAACATAACAGTGAGACAATAATTAAGGATGAGTTACCGTGGAAGATCGCAACCATTTGGGTAGCCATTGCCAATCGAAAACCAAAATCTTTTCTTCTATTTTTGAGACTACGAAAATCAGGATCCATAAACCGAAAGTCTTCTCCACGTCACGACTTCCTCTACAAACCCATATGCCGTATGAATAGTCGCATACACGTCGTTCCTTCGTTTCTAGGTTAGGGTTTTCATGGACGAAGATAAGAATCCGAAACAAAGATGAAACTCAATCCGGCAAGATTGACAACAATGACAGATAATATTAGGAAACTAATGAGAAGAGAGATTCAGACGAATATATGTCTCTTGATATTGAACGTTAAGAAGAAAGGGGATGAAGATAGAGAGAAGAGCTGATTCAGAGAATTCGATTTTGATGATGATCCATGTCGGCATAAGATTCGACGTGGAAATTGTGAATATATACTCGATCTTCTTTTGCAAGTGAAAAGTATTAATAAGTATATATATTGCTTCATTTAAGCCCGAATCTAAACGCCTTTATGGAAAAAAAACCATTGAAACTAATACCAAAACACTCTGCAACAAACCATACCTCCAGCCAACGACAAACACATCTTCTCATCAAAAAACCAATAGAAATAACTGAGAAAGACACATTCTCATAAACTCTGTATCACAATCACCATCAACGAAGAACACCGCTTCTCATTAAGAAAATTAGATTTAGAAACTGGCCGGAGAAGATCAACGCTTCCAAAAGTACATGATATCAACATGGAATCGAAATAAATACATATCCACATGCATATCAGAAACGTTTCATAGATATAGAAACATAACATATACGAAAATCTCGATCATCAGAATGGAGCATTGAGACAGTGATTCCGACTAATAAATCTAGTGACTAATTATTTATAGCGAAATTGATTAGAGTTTTTCACAGCCGACTATAACGTATGGGCCGGCCCATAAAATTAACCGATTAATCTGATACGGTTATAATAAATGTTGGTTCGTTTTAAATCGGTTTGTTTTACATTAATTCGTTCGTTTTAAGTGAATTTCGATACGTAAGTGAGATTCTTTTAAATAATGACACGTAAGCAAAACGCTCTGAAACTCGCCGAGTTGCCGACACGTCAGCAAATCACTACACAAATAGTTATAACGAATCAAAATAAATACATATCCACATGCATATCAGAAACGTTTCATAGATATAGAAACATAACATATACAAAAATCTCGATCATCATAATGGAGCATTGAGACGGTGATTCCGACTAATAAATCTAGTGACTAATCAACGTTATTCATAGCGAAATTGATTAGAGTTTTTCAAAACCGACTATAATGTAAGCGAGATTCTTTTAAATAATGACACGTAAGCGAAATTCTTTTAAATAATGACACGTAAGCAAAACACTCTGAAACTCGTCGAGGAGCCGACACGTCAGCAAATCACTACACAAATAGTTATATAAATTCATCAAACATTATTTAAATATTAGAAATGTTAAAACAAAAAAAAAGCAAAAAATCAGTTTTAGATCTTTTATAAAATTAAAAATATTGTAAAACATAATATTTGACAGTTAAACGTGTCTGCAGATCGCTAAAAATAATTCGGTAAAATCGCATGAGCCCTCGTCTGTCGTCTGATGCTCTATGAGCTTCGAGGCATACGTGGAACGAGAGAATATTAAGGAGAAAATCAGGAAATTCTATGCAATCGTGTGATAATTGAAATCTAATCCGTAAATCATCCGCACAAAAATGATAAAAAGTCCATGTGTCCAAATAGCACCGGCCCAAATGTTTAACGAATAAATAATCTCCAACTCTTGCACGAAAAGAATCATTGCAGAGAAAATGACATGAAGAAACTGGTAACGAACTTTTGCCCACTTTACAAAGACACCACACTAAACTCCAAGTCTGGACCAAAACTTGTGTTCATATATATAGCTCGCTTGTAACATACATGGAACCATGAGTCGTAGGCTTGTAGCCAAAATGCTAAAGAACAAAATCATCAATATGACATAACTACGAGCAATATATATGTTATATAAATATCTAACCATGCTTGTTCGATTTGTCGGTCTAAGTATATCCATGTACTTATATATTGGATATCTATGTCTCTACTAATTGGTTTTCATCGACGTCGTTTCTGCGAATTTTCTCGTATTCATGAATCTCCCATTTTACATTAGCTAAAAGTCATTTTCTTTTTAGCCAATTCAAGTCATCTACATATGTACCTTCGTCCCATATATATCGTGATTATAATATATATATATATATATATATATAAAATATACATAGATATGTATCAAAAAGAACCGTAATAACATAACTCATACATGAATAACCAAAGTTATAAAAATACAAAATCACACCCCTCCCCCCCTGTTTGTATACCCAATGAAAGCCACACCAAAGAAGAAATGTGAAACTAAAAAAGATACAAAACTTGAAAACTATTGAGTTCTCGGACCCCATGAGAAACCCAAATTAAGCCAAATATATCCTCCTAATCCCAATGAATTGAAGCACCAACCCATGTGGTGGACCTTAGAATTACATGGATGATAAAAAAGAAGAAGATGAAAGTCAAGACCATATTATGTACATACACATATAATTTACCTTGAGTGAACTTAACAGTAGGACATAGAAGCTTGAACCAATCTTGAGCCCCATTTGTTTTTTCTTGAACAACGTGAAGGAAGATGATGGAGATGGTGAGATGAAGAGGATCCGAGGGAGCTAGTGGCCAAGATCAACATTGCCCCTGATATGATCTCTCTGATCCAAGCTTCTTCTCTCATCTCAAAACACAAAAGAAAAAAAATAGTGATGATGAAGATAAACTCTAGCTAGTTATAGATCCTATAACCAAAGTTTTGGTTTATATCAAGGAGGTGAGGGAGGATCCAACGTTATTATTTGTTGGATCAAGCCATGCTCCATTGACAACACTTGCATTATTCCATATGTTGTTGTAGTTTGAAGGATCTAATGATGATGATGACATGAACCCATTAGTGTTCCCAGAGATCTGATCAAGCTTCCCTTCTTTGCTCATATCTTCATTGTTACCTCCAACATGCAGATCTTGAAGTGATTCTAGGGTTTGGAGATGGGATTGTCCCAACATGTCACCACCATTGTTCATGGGCCTGTGTTGATGCTGGAGAAGGGTAGAGGAAGAAGAAGACATGGAAGATCCGAATAGACCCGAAAGAAGAAAGGGTTTGTTTGTTGTAGAGTTGTTGATGAAGCTACCATTAATGGTGTGGTCATGGCTCATATGATGTGGAAGCCTTAATCCAAGAGAACTAAGACCACTAAAACCAGATGAGAGAAACTCACTCTCTAAACCACTTGATGAAGAAGTCTTTGAAGAATCACTGAAACGGCTAGGAATCATTGGAAGATTATTACGACCGCTCGCATGATCTGATAAACCATAGAACAAGGGATGATGATTCATGGAAGAGAAAGAGGAGATCTGATGAGGATTATTAGGGGATGAAGAAGTCGTGGTCGTCGTCGAGGCCGTGGAGGCAGCGGTTGCGGTTGCTGGCCGCTTCACCCGTTTATTCTTCCGGTAGCTACCGCCTACGGGAACGTTCCGGAGGGTCCCACCTCTTGTCCAGTACCTCTTGCAAGCCTTGCAAAAGTGCCGCGGCTGAGAGAGGCTGTAGTTGTTGTAGTAACAGAACTTTGTGTTCGAGGAATCGCAACGAGGGCATTTAAGTTGCGGTTGCGGTTGCTGCGGTTGCTGTTGTTGCTGTTGCTGATGAGACGAAGCCACGATCATGTTCTTGCTCTGCATACTCGGCTGAGAAGAGAATTAGAAAGAGAGAGAAGGGATTTTTAGATCGTGTGGTTTAACTAAAGGCAAGAGAACAAAGAGAGGACAAGAGGATATTATTCGGATCCAAAAGCTAAGAAACAAAAGATAAATGGGTCATATTATTTAGAGAGAGAAAATTAAAAGGGAAGAGAGAGAGAGAGACCAGTGGATTGGTGTTGGGAGAGCTTATGATAGGCATCTTCTTCTTCTGGTCACAATTGCCAAACATATCTTTCTTGATTAAGCTCTTTTGATTTTGTTTTCTTTCTTTGTTTCTTCACTTCTTTAAAAGAGAATCCTTTTGAAACCAGCAGTGTACAGACAAAGAGCTGTTGGCTACTGAAGCTATTATTACTGTTTTTACTTTCAAAGATTGAAGCACAAAGATTCTTGACAGATGTTTCTTCAAGCTCCTTATTTTATATTATTTGTAATATTGTTTTTTTTGTCGACTTGTAATATTGTTATTCATTAACTGTTATATATATATGTGTATCACTAGGGTTTTCTCTAGTTGTGCTTAACATATAGCTACTAGTATTTTTTTAATAAGATTTGCTACAGAGATGTTCAAGATGCCTTTGTACTAAAATGGTCCTTACTCTGGCTTTATTTAACTAAATATATTATAAAAATCAACAATTTAAACCTCATGTTTCTGTGTGAAAAACATCAGTTTCCTTGACCGACTTTTAATAAAATCGTTGTCATTATTTTTAAATTCAAAAAATGAAAACAAAAAAATATCAGTGATTGTTTGTTTAGACATTGTGTTGCTATTAAATGACTACCTAATAATTAAAAATAATAATGTATT
Source organism: Eutrema heterophyllum (assembly GCA_002933915.1). Classification (NCBI taxonomy): domain Eukaryota; kingdom Viridiplantae; phylum Streptophyta; class Magnoliopsida; order Brassicales; family Brassicaceae; genus Eutrema; species Eutrema heterophyllum. Next base: position 174,031 of record PKMM01025572.1, on the reverse strand, counting down.
TTAAAAAATATCCACTGCCATCGTGTATAATATATCAGGCATTGGGAAATATATATATACTAGATATCCACTGCCATCGTATATAATTTTTTGAATTTTTATAACCCGTTAAAAAAAATAAAAACGAAAAAAATAGAAAACAAAATTAGATCACCCGTAAAAATATTTAATACATAATTTTAGAAACGAAGTTTCCGATGAAATAAATATATATCTTGAAGAAAAAATTTGGTGAAACATATGCAATAAATAATTTTGGATACGATTATTAGACTTTTATTTTTTTAGTGTGTAATTGACATACTACCAAATTGTAGTTTATATAGAGTTGAGAACTTAAAATTCCTTTCCTATTAGGATTAATTTCCTTAATCTAAATAGAAAAACAAAGGAATTTTTTTCCTTTATATATTAATTTTGCATTTTAAAATATATATTTTTATTATTTTTTAAATAAATTTACCTTTTAAGATTATGAATCGGTTATTAAATTTTCCGAATTTTAAATTTTTTTATTAATCGATTTTAAATTTTCCAACTTTGATTTGACATGTGTACTTGTCATGTGTCGCGATCCGGTGAGTTAGCAACTTTGAAACATTCAACTTTATACTAATTTTTTTATTTCCTTATTCGTATTAGAAATACTAATTTTTTAACTTTAAAAAAAAAAACTTTAGCATTTAAGAAAAATTTCTTCAATCTTAAAGCAATTTAAAAAAAAAATGAAAACGGTATTTAGCTTTTTCCTTAATATAATTTGTTATTTACCTTTTTCCTTCACTTTTTTTAAAATTTCCTCAACCTTTTTTTTTGAACTGTCTTTTTGGATTAATTATTTTTTTTCCTTTTTTGTGTTTTTGTTTGCTAATTTTACTTTTCAAATTAAGCTTAGATTGTATTTTTCTTTTATTGTTAATATTACGTGATAATTTTTTTTTTCCTTTTGCTTTTTGAATTAATTATTATTTTTTATTTTTTTTTATTTTTGTTTAGTAACTTTACTTTTCAAATTAAGTTTAGATTTTATTTTTTTNATATATATATATATATATATATAACTCAAGAAAATAGAAATTGTTAATCTTTTTGCTAATAGAAGTATATAGTATACATGTTTTATCCGCCACTTGTTATTTCGGATCCTCTCCAAGCTGGATTAACGTCGTCTTTGGGTATTTTATGGTCTCCACCGGTATTTGTCTAAATTATACTGCCTTTTGCTTGAGTTTTGATTTTCATTTAACACAAAATGTTGCTTTTAAAAAAAATATGGCTTTAAAAAAATTATATTATGATGTTAACATCTACAAAACAACACGAAATGGCAGAAACCTTCATAGTTTGGTGGAGTTTAATTGAATGTCCATCGGTAACGTAACTGACCGTGTTAGAATTTGGATTCCAGATCCGATCATGAAAAAATGATAAACTGAATATAACTGCACACAAAATTTATAATTGATTCACCTTTGGTGTGAGAGTTACGTTCACATTCTGTCGCTGCGGATTTAATTATAATTGCTTTTCGACGTTTTCAAGTTTTTTCTCTTTTTCACTTTGCCAAAAAAAAAAAAAAAAACAGCAACAAATAACAAACAAGGACAAAATTTCTGGACAAACGATTATATGCCTATAAAATACTCGAAATACATATAATAAATTTGAAAAAATACATATACTTGTAAGATTAGATTCCACAAACATATCGTACAAAATGGTTTTATTTAGGCATCATTATGAATTTGAAAAAACCTTGAGTGCTATGTCAATGTTTTACATACTAAAAGAATGGTTTTCATCATACCGATGGTAGAAATTTACAAGTATTTTGGGATTATATATATATATATATCGATCTTTCTCAACGCCAAATTCAAACATCCTAAATCGTGGTAGAATGTCACATTGCTCTGAAAAATCTAGGCATCAATCCGCTCTCTGTAAGTCTTTTTATGTTGACTTCTATCTAAAAATTATAGGGCCTCGACAACCTTTACGCTACACTATGTTGTGCCGATCATAGTAGTCACTCTCTTCTTTTTTTTTTTTGAATTAGTAGTCACTCTCTTCTTGAATGATCAAGTGTTGATAGTCGTTGAGTCCATTTCTTTTATATTGGCATCTGATCAGGATGGTAGTGCCGAGTTCTAGAGTGGTGACTTGGATTAGGTTGATTCTAGTTGCGTTAGAAATTTGTTTCGCTGGTTAGGGTATCTCTAACCCTACTCTATTTTTCATTATAAATTCTATTTTAGAGTAAAATCCTCTCCAATCCCACTCTATTTCCCACTCTAAAATAGAGTAACTCTATTTTTTACTCTATTTTTAGAGTAACTCTATTTCTCACTCTATTTTAGAGTTGAACTTTTTATTTATAGAATGGTCTTTTAATTTTTATATCTTTGTAATTATAACTGAAACAAATAATAATAATATTATTTAAATACAAGAAAATCAATTTTACATTTAAATTACTTTATTATAATATTTTTTAAAGTTAAATCACATAAAACCATATATTGTGATGTGTTCATATTATTTTAGATAATTTGTAGAGTAATTTTTTCTCCAATATCACAATTTGACAAAATTTTTTGCACTAAAAAAATGTTAAAACTTAAATTACATAAAATGATTATCACCACCAGATTATTATATAGATTATTTTTATAAATTTGAAAATCAACATTTTTAAGACGGCAATAATTTTCTTAAAATACAGAAATACAAAAAAAATGTTGAAACTAAAGATAAGCAACATAACAAGCATAGAAAAATTAAACATAAACAACGTAACAAATACCAAAAATAAAGTAAGCAACATTGACGTAAAAAAAAAAGATAAGCAACATAAAATAATTTTAATACAACAAAGACTATTGACTTAATAATATTTTGCTACACAACAAGAAGCATGTAGGAAAGATGTAGAACGTGCATTCGGAGTTCTCCAATCGCGTTTTGCTATTGTGAAATGACCAATACGTTTTTGGAAAAAAAATGTGTTACATGATATAATGACTACATGTATAATTTTACATAATGTGATAATCGAGGATGAGCGTGATCTCGATGCACCAATTGAAGTTGGAAGAGAAGTTTCACCTCAAGAGGTCCAAATAGCATAGGATGATGATATTCGGTTCGAAAAATTTCTTGATCGATTTAGAAAAATCAAAGATAGAGAAGCTCATTTTTTTCTTCGAAATGCATTAATTGATAATTTATGGGAAGAATACAGTAACGATGATGTTTAAACCAAAGTCCTATATGTTTTATTATTTTTATATGATGTAATGTAATTTTTCTTATGTAATAAATGTTTAATTTAAATAAAATCATAATTTATGGAAGTTTTTGAAAGAAAAAAAAATAAGTGGGGTTAAATTGTAATTTCTTACAAATAAATGATATTTATGATAAAATAGAAATAGAATATACCATAGAATATTCATTTTAAAAGAAAAAATAGAGTAATAAATTGGAGCAAAACTCAACTCTATTTTAGAGTAAAAAATAGAATAATACATTGGAGATGGTTTTATTGGATTGAAGAGTGAGCAGTCATACAGATTTTCGTCTATGTAGCTATGTGGTTTAAGCTATAGATATCGAAAAGTGCAAACGAATTTTAAGTTTTGTCCTCTTTCATTTGCACCTGAGACTTGTGAAATGTGGGAATAAACAAAATCTATACATATAGAAGTGCACTTGACATCGATTCAATGTAAGTACGCTATTAGGTTGTGATGAACATCTAACAGACTCATCCTTATTTGTGACCAAAGCCACCTTTGAGAAATCAAGCAAAGAAAATTACAATTGATCTTTTCTAGACTGCAATTATTGTCTGACTGAATTATTATTAATCTGAATGGTCAAGACAAATAGCAAATACTACGATTTAAGTAAAGTAATTGATCTCATTTTTACTTATTTATTTTTATCGCCTAAAACAAATTCACTATTAATTTTGTGTAACTCTAATTTATACACAGAAGTTGACAGAAAATAATAGTAATAGTAATTTATACACAGAAGTTAAGATTAGCTTCAACTCCGCTGGAATTTAACCTATAAACAAAAAATATTCCAAAAACTTGCAAGAACTTGATTTTTGTTATCCGTTTATTTCATCATATTTTTTCGTAACCGATATGCATTATGCTGAGGTTTAAATTTTGGTGGTGATGCAACGACATCATTAATACAAACCATTTGGTTATTTGTGTTGGTTATGGTTGAAATATAAATATTATATGGTTATATTTTTTTAAACAGTTGAAACATAAATGTTAAGTTTAATATTTGTACGAATCAAAGCAAACAGTAAATATTTCAAAATTTACGGAAATGTTGTCTTCTGCTCAACCCTAATTTTAGCTTAACAAGGTGGGTCAACTTGACAAACTAAATCTATATACGTAGTCGATTAAATTACATTTAATTAAAGTGTATATATATATATATATTGAAAATGTAAGAAGAAAAAGATAGAGACAATAAAGGAGAATGTAACAGGTGAATCTTTCAGAGGGATCGAGGAACATCACTCATCACAATAAGTGACATTCTTTTGCATATTGTGGAATTGGAGTGAATCCCTAGACCCACATCACCCTATTCATCCCACTTCCAACTCTTTATTTTAATTTATACAAATTCCAACAATCATATTATATACGCATCTATCATACAAACTCACTATAGTTTATACGCGTCGGTTTGAATATTATATCATACTCCTCCTATAATAGTACTAGTTGCACCTTTTGAGATGTTAATAATAATTCAAGAGATTGCTTACAATATTTAATTTAGTACGCTGGCGAATGTTTAGAGATATAATTACTACATTCCAGAATGATATATAGCGTTACACAATATAATAAGAAGTAAAAACAAATATAGTTCTTTTAAAATCAAAATATCTAAGATTTAAATCAAATGGTTATAGTTTAGGAGTTTTTCATATTGATTGACGTCACAAAATCAAATCGCGTTTTTGGTGACTACGATAGTCTTGGAAACAATCATGAAATTTATTTTCTGAAATTGCCAATATTGTCCAATAATAATTGAGTCATGGTAGATCAAATTATCACATCATTATTAAGTCATGAATAGGTACAAAAATCATAATCGTTAAGAATAAAATAAGAAATGGGGTTAGATTAGAGTTGCAAGGAAAAAACTGAGAAGAAGGTTTTCGAGAAGTGAAAGCTCCCAAGAGGAAAGGGACAAAAGAGAGCATAAGTGCATGTGATGTTCCATCTCACTCACTGCCAACTCCAAATGGGTTCACATTTCCAATCTTTACTTTATTCTCCATCGCTCTTTTCTTACATTATCTTTGCTTTTTTTTATTTTTTTTTAATAAAATAATAGAATTATTAAGTTTTATGAACTTTCAACTCAAAATTAATTGGCTGAGTGGATTGGTCCAAATCTCTTCTATATTAACTCAAATCCCTTTTCACTTTCAATGTGGGATATATTTTTCACACGCCCCCTCGAGATAATGATCCGTCTAGCCATTAATCTCGACAATATTTTATTATATGATTATTTTCAGATTAGATCGATCGGGCCTTCGATAGGTCGGATCGATTTTGGTTCGGGTTGGACTGCGTGTGTTCGGGCTCTGATACCATGTTTTATGAGCTTTCAACTCAAAATCAATTGGCAATAAATAAATTGGTCCAAATCTTTTATATATTAACTGAAATCTCTTCCCACTTCCAAATGTAGGATATATTTTTCACAAGAATTAGATCTTAGGTCTATGTATCGAAACTAAAACATATCACATCTTATTACATGTTTGCAATTTTTTTAATTGCATTTAAACGATGCTTAAAAAATTGCATCTAAACGATGCTTGAATATTCATATTTCAATCGATATATCATGAGATAACCCCCTGAACCAAAATAATTTGGCGAATGATTAGCGTTATTATCAAAATAAAATGTACATGAAGCTATTTTGTGACAATATGTCTAACACAATTATATTTTGCATGAGCGGCACAAACGACTCACTCTTTAATTTCACTATCCCGACTAGCTCGAGTTTTACCTATATATGTGCTTACTTGACACTCATATCTTTCTTAATATTTATTTCTTCTAATCATGCATCCTCTTTCTTGGTAACAATTTTTCTCACAGATATCACCAAAACTGTATTCACCATATAAAAATCACCAACAGAAATGAAACAACGTACTTTTAAAAAAAAAACAAATAAGTCATTACTCTTTTTTCTAAGAATCTACAGACTGATCATCAACACAAATATTTTAGTGCATGTATAAGTATGTGTGAATATATATATATATACTTACGATGATGCATGTGGGAGGCAGATGGAAACAAAACCAAAAAAAGAAAAGCAAAAGCATTAGCATAGGGAAACTAACGAATTTTGTAGAACTTCAAGGGATTTTCTCTTCTCCCCTAAAGTTCCCTTCTCTAATTAAATTACTGCAAAAATTCTCGACTTTATTTAATTTATTATTATTTCATTTTTTGTCAGATAATAATTACTTAATATTTCATTCCCCTGAATTTTCGTTCTATTTTCTCGAATTTCGATGTTCTTTGCCTTTGCCAAGGGAGCTTATTAAAAAAAAAAAAAATATATATATATGTATATATATATATTTCATTATTTTGTTGGTTTCTTCGACAGTGTTCTCACAGATTGATTGGCAGTTGATTTTCGATTCTTTTGCATCGCAATCAATATTAAAAGTAAGCATATTCAGTTATTATGCCAAAAAAAGAAAAAGAATGTTTAGTTTTGTTTCTATCCAAGATCTTGCGAATACAAGACAAAGAAAGGAATGATGTGCATAGTTTTTAGATGGTTATAAGATTAAAACAAAGAAGGAAATTATTCTTAATATAGAAAAAAAAGAAGGAAACTTTTATATACTTTCTAAACAACCCCAAGTTATGAAAAAAAATATATTCAGACAACGCAAAATGTATATAAAAATTACAGTAACAAAATACGTAGAATGGTCAAGAAAACTTATACTAAGAACTAACATTTCTTTTTGCCTTTATACAAAAAAAAAAACATTTCTTTTTGGTAACCCTTTGACAAAAAATATATATTTCTTTTTGGTAACCTAAAAACAAAACAAAATGTCTACAAATTAATCGGTAGCGAATTAAATAAAGAGTAATTAAAACGGATTAAAAAGAAGAGATACGATCAAATGACAAAAAAATTACACGTAACCTAAGTTTTTCGCCATTGTTCACCTTCGCTTTGATGTTGCTTGCTTTCGCTCATCGTCGTTGCTCATTATAAATTATTTGATTTTTTTTTCAATAATCGCGGCCGGAACGAATCTAAAACTAATCTTCGAAAACCTGTGAAACATATTGTTTTCATAATTTAAGGTGTTCTGAGTGGTCAACTTATGAACTTATTCGATAATCTCTTGATATATTAAACGCGAGGTTACATTACATGTTTCGTGTGGCCCCCACTTTATTAAAAAAAAATTGCAAATATTACGAGAATTCGTGGATTCTGTCTTAATAACTCTACCAAATTAAAGAACTCAAATAAGAAAAAGTTTGAAAGAATAGTTTAGATGTATTTGTGCGCTCCAATAATCAAAAGAATAGCTAAAATGTTTTTTTATTAATAAAATAGCTAAAATCTAGAGGAAATTTGTAATATTATTTCAAATGTATTTTGAAAATCAACCAACTGATAGATAAAATGATGGTGAAACTCATGCACAATCATGACAAGTTTGAGTCACTAGTTATTCTGACCTTCTACTGTGAGCAACTAGTGAAATGTTTGTTGGTGGAAAACCTACATTACCTCAACTTGAGGTATTATATTGTTGTAGATTGCTCTACAATGTCTTTTCTCTAGCAAGATGGAAAGTCCGTTTTGTGATTCTACTATATTCTAAAAATTTGCACCTATTTGAAATCGTGACAAAATTAATATAACATGTGTTAACTTGAAGGCCATTTGGACGACTACTAGTGGTGACGGTTTATCCAATTTATTTTGAAATTTATTTTAAGTAATTATAAATTCTCAAATTTTATAAAAATATAGTTTTATTACTTAAGAAAAAAGTTAATTTTCAAAGGTTTAAAAACATGAATTAGTTTTCATTTTTGAACTTATATAAGATTATCAAACCAAATCCCCCTAAAATTTATCATAAAAATTTTTGTCGATGAGGTAATTTAATTAATCCCTTTTGTAGAATTTTCTCTTAAACGTGTAACAACTAGTGAAACATTTTACACAAACGAAATAAAATCCGAGCCTTATATTTTTAACCGTATATCACAAATTTACAAGTTAAAACATATAAGGATACTGAGAGCTAAAGAGCTAAGAGTGACCAACAGAATTCACAGTATGAAGATTGATAAACTGTTGGAACGTAAGGTAAGTGTTTAAATATGTTACAAGCAGAGGATTTCAGAAACAAAAACAACACATTGTAATCTCTCTACACAAGTTAAAGTTGCTACTCCAGCAAAAGGAGAAAATGAAGACACAAACTCTGAGAGAAGGCCATTTTGTCATAACTTGCTAGGGATCAAGTCGCGGGAAAGCTTGGTCGGCTTTATAAACATGTCTTGAGTCTCTGCTATGAACTTGGCAAACTGAGATCCTTTCTTTTGTTTATTATTACCATCTTTGAGTAACTTAGGCAGATTGGGTAGAGACTGATCAGTCTTAGGGTTAGGCTTTGGTGACAGTGATGGCATCAAAGCCCATATCGATGAGAGTTCTTCGTTTGGTTGATCAAGTGTTTGAAGGATCTCCATGTTTTGCATATCTGTTTTAAGACGGAAACAATGTAAACCAAAAACTTTTTGACCCATCTACTCTTGATTCTGTTCCCATATAAGCAAAACAATCTAACAAGATTGAACAAACCTTCTGCAAACTTGAAGATTGGTGCCAAGACTGCACATGGGATGCTGAAGTTGAGATGTGGTATAACTGTCCCTGCTCCGTGTCTTGCGTTGCTGCGGATACAAAATAAATTACATTTTCTCTTTGAAACAAGAGGAGACTACTTTAGAGACAAGCACATAGCATCTATCATAACAATTATGCTGCAAGCAAAGCAATGAACAATCAATTGCAATTCCTGATAAAAGAAGAAACTTCAATGCTGTATTATCTCTGTTCGTTTCTAATGACCCATCTCATATTTGGATGTGAGAGATGTACAAATTGTATTTGATAATGAGTTTCTATTACCTGGTAACAAGTCCAATCATATGGCCACTTGAATTGACAACAGCACCACCACTACCACCAGGATGCACAGCAGCTGTTGTTTCGAGCATTGCGGCGAACTCTGTGGCCTCTTGCGAAATGGATTGCGTATACAATCTCATCTTTGCGTGAACTACTTTTGCTACAACTCCGGAACAAATAGAAGGAGAAAGCCCTAATAACAAAACAGAAATGTTAGAAAACAAAACTAACTAACTCGGAAGAGAAGATCTTTTCTTTCTTCCATTTAAGGACACTTGGCACATGTAACGCACAAGAGAATGTAGATTCAGGGTGTGCAACGAAATCCATGCAAGATATGCAAGCACAAAGAATTGATCACAAATTAGATTCAACAAAATAATTTTGGATTAATGAAGTCTTACCACATCTTGGTCCGAAGAGTCCATGTCCAACAACATGTGCTGATGTACCCAACGAAGGAGAAGAAAAATTGGCACGAATAGGTTGGAGCTTTCCGGGGACATATTCTAGCTGCAGTAAGGCAACATCTAATTGTTCCTTGCAAATATAGACCACTTTAGCAGGACACCAAGTCCAAGAATCTTGGTGATACAATCGTACACGTATGTCCCTATGCCCAGTCTGAAGGAAATTGTGTTTGTATTTCTTGACATTTTCTCCAACAGACGGATAAAGTTCTGCTGGAGTTTTTCGTGGCAATGTTTGACTCTCCTGTTCCCAAAATCTACTTATTGTGGAAGAAAACTCCTTGGCTACTAAGACATAGGGTTTTTCATCTTTGTCGTTGCCTTCACCATATACGCCATCTTTTCCAAACCTCCACGGCTCAAGCAGGTGAGCATTTGTTAGTATGAGACCATGTTCGTTAAGAATAACACCGGATGCCCAGACACCATCGTTGACAGTAATAAGACAAATTGATTCCGTCGCCTTCTCAACAGCCACTTGTGCAGGAATACCAGCATCTGGCTTAATACTTAAGACTTCACTCCCCCAGTGACTTGCTTTCCTTTCATCAGATGGTTCCTCAAGCAGCAAGTGGCTGCAAGCAGTTGTGATTGCTCCCCACGGAACCACCAGCTGGTACCGAAGGCTACAGTTTTGCATGAAACATTACAATAAAACTTCAATGCCCATAAATGAAATGAAGCAGGCGTTGACAAACCTGAATTTCAACGCCACTTTTCTTTTGCCTAATTGGTCTAATCAAAACGCCAGTTAAGTGCCCATTCTTATCAAACACCGGAGCCCCTTCCATTCCTGAAAGAAATTGAACCAAAACGGAACAAGTTTGAGCTGCTTAAGATGAAACAAATAAAACATATATAAGAACTACTGAAAATTACACACCAGGGAGACATCGAACATCAGCTATCATCAGTGACTTCTTTAGGGATCCAGAAGGATAGCAGTTCGCAATGGAACCAGTTGATACGCTGTTTCAAACCAGTTTAGATTCCCAGAGTTCAATGCTGACACTATTGAGAGAATGGAAATCATGATGATCTATAATCAATTAAAATGCAGCAACGCTAGTCTAGCCATTATTCACCTGTTAAAAAAGTGTACAGGTGAAAGGATTCCAAAAGGAGAGCCAAGTGTTATAAGTGTATCACCCTTGCTAATCGAGGTAGCGAGATTTATGTTTGGCTGGCCCTGATTCACAAAATATTTGCATCACAAAGCATAGTCTAAAATGGTTAGACATAAAGTGTAAGGTACCGTAACATTAAGATGAATTATGAAGGAAAAGGGGAGGAAAAACAGGGAAATAGTTACCAATAAACTTAAGGAGACTCCTAGAAGAGCCATTCGAGTGGCAGACTTGGCCATAAACTTAGGATCATGTGGCTCATCAAGTTGCATCAAGGGCTTGCTGTAATGTTCAATCTGGAAGAATTATATAGAAAACTGAATCTCGGAAGTAGACAGAACTTTTTCATTTCGAAAAAGGAGATACAAACACACGCATCATCTATTCTATTTACTCAAGTAATTACAGGCAGAAGTTCAAATGATCAGAGTGAGCATTACTGGTTTGCATTTGACTTACATTGATTGAAGGCTGAGAAGCATTACCAGCAGAGACCAAAGACCAACCAACATCCCATCCAGAATCTTTTGAACCCAAAGAAGCTTCAATAAGAGATTGAAGGGCAGCAGAAGATACAGGGACATCAACCTTGTAACATATTAGTTAACTCAGCACCGAAAAAGAAGTGCATATGCAGAAAGAAAGGGAGCTACAACATTTCCAGACAATCTCAAGAGCTATTGGATGAAAATCTCGATTTTCAGTGGATTAATCATCACCCGCAGGGAAGTATCAACTAATAGCAAGAAAGAAGAGAAATTTCACCCATACCAGCGAAAGGAGTTGCGCAGGAACCCAAAAAGGATCTTCCTTGGCCGAGTTTAACTGACCCTGGAAAGAATAAAATCATACCCTGAAAACTCCAAAGAACTTAGCATTCAACGTAAAGTCGTAAACTATCCATATACCTCCACCATAACCTCAATCCGAGCACCAGGGATCAATTTCTCCGGATCCTTTACAAAAAGAAAAGACACCAAGATTGAAGTTTCAAGCCATCAAGCAAAATCATGTATCATTGATAGCGAATTCAAGCCAACCTGAGAGATACTAGTTCTATGGCCCAACGTTAAGAATGGTTCTACAAGAGATGCAACGGTCAAAACCAGCGCCATGTCCTGACCAGCTTCAGACATAAGCTTATCACCATTCAAGATATTTCTTGGAAACAACATCCCAGAAGCTGAAAGTGTTGTATTGCCAGAACTTGAAGAAGACACAAAAATTTCAGCCACATTGATTTCCCAAGAAAGAAACAAAATTGCAGAATTAGAGAATCATGAGATTATGCTCACTGGTATTGATGAAAAGCATGTTTCCTCATCTTCAATCCTTTTGGGTCCTGAATAAAACATAGAATCAATCATCAACAACCCAAGTATGATTCTAGAATTGTACGAATTGGGTGAGAGGGAGAAGCGCTTACAGGGCCTTGGGCTTTGACCAAGACGGCGAAATTCCGGGAAAAGCTGACAACTTTCGACAAATCCATGATCGAAAGAGAAGGTTTTTTTCAATCGGAAGAAGGTCAGATTGGATTCCGTGGCAGAGAGAGTAAAGCGAACTCAGCAAGATTGATCTGAATTTGGATTTTGTTAAATCTTTTCACTTTTCGAGGTTAATCAAGGAAAAGGGCGGCTACAGTTTGGGCCATCACACACGCCAAATGGGATCAGGTCTGATCTTTGTTTACTTTATATGTTTTACAACTATTAGACAGTGTATGGAAAATACAAGACAACTTAATAAGCCAGTTGGGAGGCGTATTAAACAATGAAAATTCGACATCATCATCATAAACTCTTTTTGATAAAAGATCAGCTGCAGAAGCAGAAATGTTTTTAAAACAAGAGTAAATATTAATACATTATTTTTGAAATATGACTCTTCTTGTATTTTTATTAGGGTAATTAGATTTGTTTAAACCTTATTTAATTGGTTATTTGTTTTTTCTTTTTGTCTTTATTAATTCTAGTTGCCTAATTAATTAAAAAAAAATTAAAAGATAAAGAGAAAAAAAAAAGTGTCGAGAAAAAAAAGAACACGTGCCAGCCTTTTAAATTTAAACAAATGATAAAGAAAAGAAAAAAAACATAAAATGTAGCCTTAGAGACTCGAACGCTTGACCCGGGCGAAATATAGCCACATTCTAAACCATCTGCACTAACTCCTCTTTTCTCAAATTGGCCTCTATATCATTGATATGTTCTAAAATAAGGGTTTTATAAGTGGTTTTACTGTTTTGGATCATTAGAAGAAGTAAACGTTAAATTAAAATTAATATCAGGAGAGAGCTAACATTTAATAATACATTACCATTAAGATAAAATTGGTGAAGACCGCAGGATGTCTGCAAAATGCATTCACTAATTCATATACCATGTAGCATGCATTGATTAACTTTTGCATAAAAAATTTCGTATATATAATAGCTGTTTAGATAAAATTTAAATATCATACATTAATTTTTATATAACTTTTAATGTTTTTAAAAGTTATATAATGCATTTTTGGGCTTAAAAGGTTTAGAAAAAATTCCGTTATATAATTTTTTAAATAGAATTCTAATTAACAAAAAAGGAAGCATCGCCAAAAGATGATTACGCTGTCAATGGTGACATATATAAAATAGAAGAAATAAAACCGGAAATTTTTCAAATAAAATAAAAATAAAACATATATTTATTTATATTTTTTCCGATTCATTTCTTTTTAATGCTAATTCTGCTTTTTTACAGATATGCATTGGCAAAAAGTTTACTATTTATCAGCTTACCAAAATTCTAGTCAAGCGAAAAAGTTTCTTACTCTTGACGGAAAAAATGCCGTTGTTGAAGATAAAGACTATTACACACTTAACATTAAAACAAAACAAAAAAGACTATTACACATATAATGCAAATTTGAATAGTAATTCAATTCGAATTTTGTCTACAATTTTACAAGATTCGTTCTAAATACATCAGATATATATCCTCGCTATGTTTTAGAAGTAGGGTTTTATTAGTGGATTTTTATGAATGAATGATTAAACATCTAATTAAAACAAGTATCAGAATAAATCCAACATTTGATAGTACATTATCATTAAGATAGAATTGGTGAAGACCACAAACCTCCAATCTCGGACGCCTATAAAAACCAAGAGAGTGAAGAGATAAAGGGTCAATCCAAAGAGACAAAGTTTTTACGTTTTTTCTATTTCGTTCTGCTCCAATCTTTGTGTCGAAGAATCGCCGAGATACCTTAGAAGCAATGTCACTCCGCGAGTTGAAAGGCCTCTTGGAAGGCAGAAATCATAAACAACCGACGCAAGAAGGTGACGATGGTATTGGTACTGAACCTAAAGGTACGTAGTTGGTGTTGGAGAGAGAGTATCCTTACGTTGAATGAGTATGATCTTAGATATTTTTCCGTTTTAAGGTTCACATCTAATCCTCGTTTGCTTTTGGATTTTTTTGTTTTATACATCAGAATCCAATCGGAACTCGTTTTCCGTCGACCGGGAGGAAAGACACTAAGCTAGTTGTTTTCATTTTTTGCGTTTTTTTTCATCGTATTTTTTAGTAGTTTTTCATGTTTTCCTCGTGATTGATATCGTTGATTTTTCAGATCTGCATGCATTTTACGATGCTCTTTTGATTTTCTGGTTAATCATTTACGAGTTTAATGAAACTGCTATATAGTATATGCACGCCTTGTGTAAATGCCTAGTCGCTTTTCAATTTATAATTTTTGTGGCTTGAATCTGATTTCAGTATGTCAGGGTCTGGATCGAATTTTCAGATTTTGGGATGGATTCTTCTTATATGCTATTTCTGATTGAGTTTACGAGTTAAGAAAATAATTGTCATGATATGGTGATGCATGAATCCAAGTTATGCCTTGGATACGATTTATAGTTTAATAAGTTCACGTAATCATTTGAAGTGATTCTTCGCAAGGCTTGGATCCAATGTTTTTTTTTTGTTTATATAACCAAAAACTTTTGGTCAATATGATTTATATATTTCTTAGATATTCATTATTTGACCTTAGTTTGACTATATATATTTTTTATTTTTTTTTGTTCAACAGTTTGACTATATTTCTTATTTGTCTTATATATTAAATTTTTATGTACATCCATGATCCAGCACCATTTTCAACAAAGAATCATGAGACTTGTCGCATGTTTGAGTAAGATGACCCAATTAGGCATTTGCTTGATAATGTGCTAACTCAGCTGCTTGGGAAGTCTATTTGTACATAACCACCATGCGTAACATAAAACTCTTGCACTCTCTATTTTATTAGCGTCTTTTTAGTTGTTTTTATTTCATTAGACAGCATAATTAAGATATATTTTGAAGCTGGAAGTATATATATATATATAATGTTATACTCAGTTCTGATTTGACTGTCTATTTCTCTGATTTGATTTATTTGCATTGATTTATTTGGTATAAGTGATTACACTCGCATTGTTTTTTTTTTTTTTGGTTGAACATTTACTCACATTGTTTCTTCTTGCAGACCAATTGCCATGGTGGACATATCCGAAACTCGCAAGCAAGTGGAATGTCCAATCTGTTTAGGTATCTTAAGAAATTTTGTTCTCAGCTATGTGTTGCATATAAGAATTAATTCATTCATGCACTGTCTTATTTGAAGGCATACATATCTAAATAAGGCATTTTATGGTTGAAAACACCTAATTATTTTAACAAAAAGACTTTTTACTAATGACTTGCAACGCTTTAGATAATTAGAAAACAGAGAGAGGTTTTAAAATCACCTAATTACTTAATTCGCTGATGTCAAGCGACAAATATCTTTTTACTTGTCATTAAAATCTTTGTGGAAAGTGTTTTATCTCTGTATACGAAGCCAAGAAACCCAAAATTAACCTAGTTCACGTAATTACGTATATGTGTTACTTGTGGAGAAATTGTGCCAGCCAATATTAATTATATATAGCATTCAATATACATATGCTTGGTGGTAGTCTTGTTGACATTGTGATGACTTTTTGAGGCTATTCTACTAATAAAGGAACGTTTTACAATGACATCTGTTTATGCCAAACCTTGTGCTTTCTCAGGTATTATTCGCAAGACCACTGTTGCAGAATGCGGGCACCGTTTCTGCAAATAATGCATTGAAAAATCCGTGCGTCTTGGGTATATTTCTTAATAAGTTCCTTGCTACTTTTTCTTAGTTTGCTTTATCAGTTTCAAAACTTTTTGTGCTCAAAATATTGGCTCTCTCTTTTTTATTTTTTGAAGAAATCATGAATGCCCTTCTTGTCGTGTCCACTATCCTAGCCGTCGCTCATTCAGAGCTGATGAAAATTCGATAGATTAATTTCAAAGATGTATCCGGATAATAACCAGTACGTAAAAGAGGTAAACTATATATATCATGATTGATGATAATACTATTTTTAATTGTTTTTTTTTTTTCATCATATCATTAAATCTCTTTTCTTTTCTTTTTTTCTTTTTAATGTTGCGGCAGGAGTTAGAGCTCAATGAGACAGAACGGATTCGTAACGAACAGGTTAGTTATCACAAGTTTGCTTGATATATGGCCCATTTCAAGCTTATTACTTTAATTTGTTTCTAGCTTCCAAACTCTCTTGTTGAAGATGGTTTTGTATGGTACTTCCTCTAGATTGATAGAGACATGACTTATTTCAAACAGATTAAAGCCACAATATCCCAAACACGCAAGCAACAATCTGAACCAAAGAGCAGCAAACGGTCAACCACTGTTGAAACGCCAAGAGGGGACGAAACTATCATTCGACGCATTCCTTTGTCTAGTAATAATGAAGGAAAGGGTGCTTCTTCTAGTCATCATGTGCAAGTCAGAGGACTTACTTCATCTCAACCTCGTGAATCTAACAAGGGTAAAGACAAAGATCATTCTGCTGGTGATGACCATTGTGTGGGAGTCATTCCAATGAGAGCGAAGAATCCAATAAGAAGAAGAAAGAGAGTTAGAATAGTTAGATTATCTGAACTTCCTGATACTCGGATTAACTTTCAAGCTAATCCTTTGAGAACCATGGAAGATATCCAAATATGCAACTCTAGCGAAGAAGTGGAAACAGATTCATCTTCTGGTGATGAATGGTGTCCCTTAATGGATGAGCAAAAGATACCAAATTTGAAAAAACCTCAACTAAGCTGCAAACCTAACTTAACAATGAAGTCGTTGTGTCAGGTATTTTTGATTTAACCTAATCCATTTCCAAAAAACAATGCAAGCTTTATTAATGACTATACGATTGTAAATAAACAATGAATGTATAACTTCAACAATGGCTATGGTGATTGTTTTGATCTTCTTGAAAAGCATTCTACGTATTGAAGTTACCTTTTCGAAAAAACAACAAATATATTGATTCATTGGAAACTATTGTTTTTGCTTCAGCTTCTGGGATATAGAAAGACTTCAGATGAGCAAGACTGAGGAAAACAAACTTAATGATGGAGGTGGAGATGTCAAACAATTTTACAAAGAAGAAACCGCCGAGGCTTTTATAGAAGTTATATTTTTTTCGACTGTGAAACCTTTCGTATTTTTTTTTTGGGTTAAAAACCTTTCCTATTTTTATCGACAGGACCATGTTTTATTCGTAGAACTTTCTCTTTTATGATAACTAGGTGAATGGCCCGCGTCATGTGCGGAGATTCATTAATTAAATTTTATAGGTAGTTTAACTTATCTTGTTAATAGGAGCATCTCCAACAAGAGTATCTCACATAGATATTTCAACATTTGGAAAAAAAATAATAATATTATTTTATTGGATGGATATCTCAAATAGTTGAGAACCCCACTCAAAAGTATCTCAAATGAAAAACTTTGAGATACTTTTGGGTGGAGTTCTCAACTATTTGAGATACCCATCTAATAAAATAATAATATTTTTTGTTTTTTGAGTGTTGAAATACTCTTGTGAGATATCCTTGTTGGAGATGCTCTAATGCGGCGGAAATGTAGTTGTTTAATTTTTAAATATGTTTGGTATTTGATCATAATACAAAATCCTACTATGAAGTTAGCAACATGAAAAGTAAAAATACTTAGGCCATGTTCGTTTGCTCATCTAGATGCTTCATCCAGATGAAGCTGTAAAATGATGTTCGTTCATCCCGCAAAAAACGTAAAATCTTGTTTTCCCGTTAAGAACGTAAAATTCGGTTTTCCCGCCAAAAACGTAAAATCTCGTTTTCCCGCAAAAAAACGTAAAATTCTGTTTTCCCATCAAAAACGTAAAAGTCCGTTTTCCTGTGAAAACAAAAAATCTCGTTTTCTCGCAAAAAAACGTAAAATCTAGTTTTTTCCGTTAAAATCGTAAAATCTCGTTTTCCCGCAAAAATGTAAAATCCCATTTTCCCGCAAAAACGTAAAATCTTATTTTCCCGTCAAAAACGTAAGTTTCCGTTTTCCCGTCAAAAATATAAATCTAATTTTTCCGTCAAAAACGTACAATCTCAATTTTCCATCAAACACGTAAAATCTCGTTTTCCTGACCAAAACGTAAAATCCCATTTCCCGCCAAAAACCTAAAATCTTGTTTTCTCGCCAAAAACGTAAAATCCTGTTTTCCCACCAAAAACGTAAAATCTCATTTTCCTGTCAAAAACGAAAAATCATGTTGTCACAAAAAAAACGTTAAATCCCGTTTCCCGTCAAAAACGTAAAAACCCGTTTTTCGGCCAAAAACATAAAATTCCATTTTCCCGCAAAACGTCAAATCTTGTTTTCCCGCCAAAACATAAAATCTTGTTTTCCGCAAAAAAAAGGAAAATCCAGTCTTCCCGTCAAAAACGTCAAATCTTATTTTCACGCCATAAACGTAAAATCATGTTTTCCCGTCAAAAACGTAAAATTCCGTTTTACTGTCAAAAACGGAAAATTTCGTTTTCCTGTCAAAAACGTAAATTCATGTTTTCCAACAAAAAACGTAAAATCCCGTTATTCCGTCAAAAACGTAAAATCTCGTTATTCCGTCAAAAACGTAAAATCCCGTTTTTCCATCAAAAACGTAAAATCTCATTTTTTCGGTAAAAAACGTAAAATTTCATTTTCCTGTCAAAAACGTAAACTTCCGTTTTCTTGTCCAAAACGTAAAATCCTGTTATTCCGTCAAACGTAAAATCCATGTTTTCCAGTCAAAAACGTAAAATCATATTTTTCCGTCAAAAACATAAAATCTCATTTTCCCGAAAAAACATTAAATCCCATTTTCCCGTCAAAAACGTAAATTCTCGTTTTTCCGTCAAAAACGTAAATTTCCGTTTTCCCGTAAAAAACGTAAATTTCCGTTTTCCCGTCAAAAATGTAAAATCCTGTTTTTCCATCAAAAACCTAAAATCCCGTTTTTCCTTCAAAAAGGTAGTATCTCATTTTCTCGCAAAAAACGTAAAATTCTGTTTTCCCATCAAAAAAGTAAATTCCCGTTTTCCCGTCAAAAACGTAAAATCTCATTTTCCCGTCAAAAAAACATAAAATCCCGTTTCTCGTCAAAAACATAAATTCCTGTTTTCCGGTCAAAAATGTAAAATCCCGTTTTTCCGTCAAAAACGTAAAATCCTGATTTCTGTCAAACACGTAAATTCCTGTTTTCTCGACCAAAAATGTAAAATCTCATTGTCCCGCCAAAAACGTAAAATCTTGTTTTCCGGCCAAAAACTGAAAAGCATGTTTTCCCGGTATAAACGTAAAATCCCGTTTTCACGCAAGAATGTTAAATTCCGTTTTCCCGTAAAAAACAAAAAAAAACCGTTTTCCGGCCAAAAACGTAAAATCCTGTTTATCTGAAAAAAAATCATGTTTTCCCGTCAAAAACGTCAAATCCAGTTTTCATTTCAAAAACGTAAAATCTTGTTTTCCCGCAAAAAAACGTAAAATCCCGTTTTCCTGCAAAAAACATAAAATCTTGTTTTTCCGTCGAAAACGCCAATTCCCGTTTTTCCGTGGAAAACGTCAACTCATGTTTTCCTGGCAAAAACCTAAAATCCAGTTTTATTGCAAAAATGTTAAATCCCGTTTTTCCCTTTAAAAACTACAAAAACCGTTTTTTTGGCCAGAAACGTAAATTCCCATTTTCCCGCAAAAATGTAAAATCATGTTTTCTGCCAAAAACGTAAAATCCCGTTTATCCGCAAAAAAACTAAAATCCCGCTTTCCCGTCAAAAACGTCCAATCATGTTTTTCATCCAAAAACGTAAAATCTTGTTTTCCCGTAAAAAAACATAAAATCCCGTTTTTCCGTCGAAAATGTCAATTCCCGTTTTTCCGTGGAAAACGTCAACTCCTATTTTCCTGCCAAAAACCTAAAATCTGGTTTTATTGCAAAAAAGTAAAATTATGTTTTCTCGGAAAAACGTAAGATCTCGTTTTCCTGCAAAAAAACGTAAAATCTCGTTTTTTCGTCGAAAACGCCAATTCCCGTTTTTCCGTGGAAAACGCCAATTCATGTTTTTCTGCCAAAAACCTAAAATCCAGTTTTATTGCAAAAAATGTTAAATCTCGTTTTCCCGTAAAAAACTACAAAAACCGTTTTCCGGCCAAAAACGTAAAATCTCATTTTCCCGCGAAAACGTAAAATCATGTTTTCCCGCCAAATACGTAAAATACCGTTTTCCGACCAAAAACATAAAATCTCATTTCCGCAAAAACGTAAAATCCCGTTTTCCCGTCAAAAACGTCCAATCATGTTTTCCATCCAAAAACGTAAAATTTTGTTTTCCCGTAAAAAACGGAAAACGTGTAAAATCACGTTTTCCCACAAAAACATAAAATCTCGTTTTTCCGTCGAAAACGTCAATTCCCGTTTCTCCGTGGAAAACGTCAACTCTTGTTTTCCTGCCAAAAACCTAAAATCCAGTTTTATTGCAAAAAAAAAGTAAAATTATGTTTTCCCAGAAAAACGTAAAATTTCATTTTCCCGCAAAAAAACGTAAATTCTTTTTTTCCGTCGAAAACATCAATTCCCGCTTTTCCGTGGAAAACGTCAACTCATGTTTTCTTGCCGAAAACCTAAAATCCAGTTTTTAAACAGAGTAGCAATAAAATAAATCAGAAACAAAATAAAAAAAATCTGATTTTTCTTAGCCAATCAAAACATAACATTAATACATGTGGCATTGAGATCATCTTTTTGATTGGCCTACAACCATCCATCACTTAAGATACTTCTCATTAAGATTGTCAATCTTCTGGACAAATGTATTATTTTTTTCCAACAAACCCTTCGAACAAGTGTTTAAGGATAATTAATTATTTATATCTATATATTTTAATAATTANTTAAGATTTCATTGTCTCGCTTGAAATAGATGAGCAGAATGATGATGGCAATAACTAAGATTGGTTGATATGATGATATGATCAATTATTAGTTTACTAGGTTTTGCATCCACGCTACGCGTGGATATTCTTTTTAATATTATTTTGATAAAAACTATATGTGATCAATTATATTTATTGAGATATTACTTTGTATATATTGATGATTGTAATAATATATACAAAAAAGTTGCAACTTTAATCACATAAATTATATATAGTTTGTGAGGTTTCAACGGTCTTGTTTTGAATCTATGTATGTTCCGTCTCAAGAACGTATTATTTGGTCGAACACTTATAAGTTAGTATACCAAAATCAACTAAAAGTGTAACAAAATAATCAAATGATATTTAATAAACATAGTTTTGACACAAATATATAAAATTACACATCACTTCTTCAAATCAAGAAAATAAGTTTTTTCATCATTTTCAGTTTCATCAACGTTAACCAAAAATTAATAAAGTTAAAAGTTATTCTCCTTCCATAGCTAGTTTAACCAATACAACTCTTGCTCTCAGATTCATGACAACTTTAATTTTGTAACCAAGACAATAGTTGAATATGGAATGAATTTTGAAACTAATTTAAAATCACAAAAGATCGACAAACTAATTTTTTTTTTGTAAGTTTTATCTTGAAGAGGTAGATACCAGACTTTTGTTTGGTAGCATATGGGTTGTGATAGCTTTTAAATGGTTTTCAATGATAATACCTCACTTCTTCCAATCAGAGTGAATAAGTTTTTTCATCATATTCAGTTTCATTCTCGTTATATATAAAAACAACAAAAAAAAATGAAGAAAATTAAAAACTATTCTCCACCAAAGCTGCTGCCTTCCCTTGCCGCAAAGATCCGTTCAAAGCAAGGTCATGTTTTCCCTTCGATTTCCTCTCCGAAGGATTTTCCGTCAGATGAGCGTTCCCTCCATGGGAGCCCTCTGGTTTCACCGAAGTCTGCTCCTGCCGCTGCATAATCCTCGGCGTCGTCCCGCGAAATTCAAATTTCAGTCTACTGCTTCAAATCCGGTCTCTCAAGAGGCAGGGTCAAAGAACCAATCTCCAATTGCGAAAATTATCTCTGCTGTGAAGCCTTCTTGGAGAGAAATAGTCAAAGGTCCCTCTAACAGAATGTCAAAGAAAGGAGTCCCATTCCGTTTGGAGTCGGGTGAGTGGTGTGTGAAAATCCCTAACTTAGTTATCCATGATAATCATAGTAAATGGGAACCTTTTATTATGGGTCAGATCCACGGAAATCTGCCATCTCATGGTGCTCTTCACGCAATTTTGAATGGAATTTGGAGCTCGAAGCAGGAGATATCACAATCTCAAAATTGGGTCCGAAAACTGTTTTAATCAAAATCCCTAGCTTAGTAACAAGAAACCGAGTTCTGAGCCAAGGTATGTGGCATATTGAAGGTCAAACAATGTTTGTTGCAGACTATTTGCCAAGCTTGACTTTTTCGATGCCCGAGCTCTCGGAAGCCCCAGTGTGGTTGGAACTTAGAGGAGTCCCCCCCACAGTTCTTCAACGAAGAAGGTTTGGAGCATGTCGCGGGGTTAGTAGGTGATCTGATGTTTCTCCACCCCCAAACTGAAAACATGGTGAATGTAGAAGTGGCCAAGGTCTTCACCATTATCAATTTGAAGGAGCCTACACCTGAAGCAGTTAACGCTCAGTTTGAGAACAGAGAAGTCCACAGAGTTGAAGTGTCATGCCCATGGCTTCCTCCGATCTGCAGCCACTGCCAAGAGATGGGTCACAGTATCAGGCGCCGCCCAACAGCTCCTATCACTTGTTTATCCTGCAAGTCTTCAGCTCATGAGGCATGTCCCCGTGTTAAGAAAATCAGCTCGGCGAAGGTGACTGCCCAGTTTGTGCAAGTCTCGTTGAAAGGGAAAGAGAAAGTCTCGTTGGGTGAAGCTTCCTCTTCAAAAAAGGAAAAAAATCTCTGCAAAGAAAAAGAAAAAGAAGGAAAAATCGGCGTCGTATCACATTGAGATTTTGCCTGATGTTCATAGTAAAGAAAAATACTTGATTGGATCCAAGGAAGGAAATTCTTCTCAGGCTGCTCAAGTTAGGAAGTCTGTTGGTAAAAGGAAAGGGAAAAAATCTTCAAACGCTCCCCTCCTCTTCAGAATCTGATGCGAGCTCCTCTACTTCCTCCTCCTCTTCGGACCAGGATGTGCAAGTAGAGGCAGAGTCTGGTTACACCTCATAAGAGGATATCAATGAGGATAACTCGAAGTTCACAATGAGAAAGAGGAAAGACATGATAGAAGCACCTTGGGGAGAGTCCCCATGACTAAATCTACTCATTGATGAGAGTACACTTTTTGTTGGAACATAAGAGGCTTTAATAATAGTATTAAGCGTAGTAGCTTCAGTGGTTCAGGCGGCATAAACCCCTTTTTGGTAGCCTAATTGAGACTCGTGTGAGGATTCACAAGTCTCATAAGTATATAAAATCCTCTTTTCCGGGTTGGAACTTTGCGGGTAACTACGAGTTTGTAGAGCTGGGCAGGATATGAGTGTTGTGGGATGCTTCGGTTCAGCTGACAATTCATTCAAAATCTGCTCAAATGATCACTTGTATTGTGAAGCATCCTCACTATTCAGAAGAGGTGGGTATCTCCTTCATTTACGCTCTAAACTGCAAGTACGAGAGGAGAGTTCTTTGGGAGAAAATTTGTTGTCTAGCAAATGACCCAATTATTGCTTCCAAGCCTTGGGCAGCCTTAGGAGACTTCAACCAAACTTTAAATCCGCTGGAAATTTATCAAGGAGGCACTAGAATTTCTAGAGGAATGGCTGAGTTCAGAGAATGTGTTAGAGAGGCTAGTTTGTTTGATCTTTCTTAAGGGGGAATAAATTCATATTGTGGAATAAGCAGGAGCTCAATCCTATTGCCAAAAAGCTTGACACGGTGCTGATAAATGATAAGTGGCAGCTGGCCTTTCCTTTATCTTTTGGACTTGGAGATATGGATGTTTTAGATCACAACCCAGCTGTTATAGCTTTAGGTTCCTCAATTCCATCAAAGAAGTCATTCAAAGTTTCTCACTTCCTTCTGCAGCACAAAGAATTTATCCTAAGAGTTTTAGCTCATTGGCATAACACCCAAGTCTATGGTAAGTTAGTTGTCCTCAAAGACATCAACAGAGAACATTTCTCAGATTTGGAAAACCGTGTGAAAGATGCTCATAAGCTCTTGTTGGTTCAGCAAAGCAACTTCCTCTCTAATCCCACTTCTCATCTTGCTGGGTTGGAGAAGGCTGCTCATAAGAAATGGATTACCCTTGCCCTGGCTGAGGAAAATTTTATTCATCAGAGTTCAAGAGTCAATTGGATGGAATTTGGGGATGGTAACTCTGCCTTTTTCCATAGAGTGGTTGCTGCTAGGAGATCCGCGAATCAAATTCATGACTTGATTGATCAAATGGGCCAGAGACTGGAAAAGTCATAGGATATCCAATCTCATTGTGTTGAGTTTTTTGATGAGCTACTTGGTGGGGAGTCAACTGTGTTATCAACTGAGGATAAGGATAATATCATACTTTTGACTCCCTTCCGATGTACGGACGCATCAAAAGAGATGCTGGTGGCGACTGTTTCAGCTGAAGATATCAAAAGAGAAGCTTTTAATCTTCCGAAAAATAAGTCTCCAAGCCCTGATGGTTATACATGGGAGTTCTTAAGGAAGAGTTGGGACATTATTGGGGCTGATGTTATCGATGATGTCCAAGAGTTTTGTCTCGGGACAAATTCTCAAACAATGGAACTCAACGGCCATCACCTTAGCTCCTAAGGTTCAAGGGGCTGAGCAGCTGGGGGATTTTAGACTTATCTCCTGTTGTAACGCGGTTTATAAAATCATATCAAAGATCTTAGCTGGGAGACTTTAGCTTCTACTTCCAAGTATGATCTCTCCGTCTCAGTCTACTTTTGTTAATGGTATATTATTGGTGGAAAACGTCTTGGTTGCAACTGAACTTGTGCAAGGGTTCAGCAGAAAAAATGTGACTCCGAGAAGACTGTTAAAGGTTGATATCCGGAATGCTTTTGACTCGGTAAGTTGGAATTTTATTCTTCAGATTTTTGAAGTAGCTGATTTCCCATATATGTTTACTAACTGGATAAAGCAATGCATTTCCACTACCTCATTTTCAATAAATGTAAATGGGGATCTTTGTGGTTATTTCAAAGGGAAGAGAGGATTAAGACAAGGAGATCCACTGTCTCCTTCTCTATTTATGTAGCGAACATCAGTACGAATTTGGCAAACAGTAGTATTCATCTATTGCAAACCATCTTTAACAACCATATTTAAGATGTGAGCACCACATCTCATGTGAAGATAATCACCATCAAGGACACTTGTACCCCATGACTTAAGTCTTCTTTTTAAGAATCTTATAGCTACATCATTTGCACTTGCATCATCAACGGTGAGTGTAAAAACCTGGTTGATTCTTCAAGAAACTAAACATTTCTCAAGCATCTTCCCAATCATTTCACCCTTATGACTATGTATATGACAAAAGTTGATGATATTCTTATGTAGATTTCAGCCATCATCAATGAAATGTGTTGTTAAACACATATAGCTAATGTTTTGCATTGAGGTCCAAATATCCGTTGTGAGAGAAATAGATCCTCTGTAATTCTTAAAGAAAATTTTCAGCTTGCTCTTTTCTTCAAGAAATAAACTCATGCAGTCCCTAGTTATTGATTTACGAGAAGGAATATCAAAGGGAGGTTGAACAATTCTCATGTATTCACGAAAACCATCTTTCTCCACAAACCTAAAAGGTAGCTCATCCTTTATAATTATCTTCACCAAACCTCTGCGTGAATCTTCCTGATCAAACGCTAAATATGACGGAACAGCCCCATCAGTGTTATCTTTCTTAGATTGATTGAACAAGGTAACCTGTTTGATTTTTTTTTTCCACCAATTGTTTCAGCAACAAGCTCTGGATGAAGATTTTTGCATCTCCTCATATGCTTAATCATAGTACTAGCAGTGGTACCGGTTATCGTCTTTAGACTAACAATTTGTGGGCAATGTTTACATTTAGCTTTATCTCCACTCTCTGTTTCCTTAAAATGATCCCAAGCTTCTGATCTAACTTTTGGAGATACCTTAAATTCCATGTCGGGATCTTCATTCTGTTCACCATGTGAAGGAAACTCGTTTTGCTCAGTTTCCATCTACAACATAAGAACACATTGATAACGTGGATAAAAAAAAATCAGAGAGACATGAATATAAAATTACAAGTGGCTTGAATATAAAAATACAAGTAGCTTGAATTAAAAAAATCAGAGAGACATGAATATAAAAACATGTTTGTGATAAAAAATGAGACAACGTTTATCTTCAAAGAGAAAACCTAGATCGCCGCCGAAACAAGAGCGGACATGTAGAAAGTCATGGGACGTGTTAAGTTTAAGATTATATAAGAATCACTTGGAGTTTTGGATGTGTTAACTTAATTGGGCTAGGTTGAATTGGGCTTTTAACTTTGATTAAAACACATAATTAAATATTTTATTATTGATTGAACATAATAGTTAGGTTTATAGTATTATAATTAGGCCTGGGCGTTCGGGTACCTGTTCGGGTTTGAGTTGGGTTTTT
>PKMM01025572.1:80208-146790 GCA_002933915.1 Eutrema heterophyllum | reverse complement strand
GTATTTTAATTATACTCCCTCTGTCCAAATGATCATTTAATATTTTATTATGTTTTTATTAAAACAATATAATTTATTTTTATTTTTAAAAAATCATCTAGTATTTTTTGACCATTTATATTATACAATATCTTTTCTAATTGGTTGAATTTGTTTATATTATATTATTAAATGATTTTTTGAAAATAAAAATAAATTTCTTAATTTGCGCTCTTTTAGCTAGAAAATCTTGTACTATGGAACAGATGGAGTATATTCTTATTTCACAAAACAACGAAAATTATCATCAAAACGTAATTTGAAAAGTTCAGGATTATGACCTTTTCAAAGAAGTATGTTTTTCACAAGATGAACTAAGCTGAAAGACACTTAAAATATTTTAAAAACTAAAAGAACAAATTACACTTTTACCACTAAACTACACCCACTACAATGCCATTATTGCATATAAATTAATCTTATAAATTGTTGAATTTTTTTTAAAAAAATTGGCATGTGTAACCATCAAATTTTATAATTTACTAAATAATTAGAGTTCATGTATTCATTTGAAATTCATGTGTTAAAAATACTTCAGCTGTTAATACTCCTTGAAATTTTCTTCAAATTTTTTTTTTATAGTTGGGAGGCCTTGGCAAGGGTTAATACTCCTTGATTTTTGGCTAATAATCTTCTATATTTCTTAGATATTCATTAATTGACCATAGTATGACTATATATTTTTTTACTTCTTAAATATTTATTAATGGGTAAACGACCTATTTACCCCTCGGAAGTATCACATAGTAACAGATCCACACAAAGTTTCAACCTCATCACAGTTCTCCACGGTTTGAAAGTTAAAAACTTATATCCCCACAAAGTTCGAAACGTATTTACACATGGTTATCGGTTTTAATGGTTT
Source organism: Eutrema heterophyllum (assembly GCA_002933915.1). Classification (NCBI taxonomy): domain Eukaryota; kingdom Viridiplantae; phylum Streptophyta; class Magnoliopsida; order Brassicales; family Brassicaceae; genus Eutrema; species Eutrema heterophyllum. Next base: position 145,886 of record PKMM01025572.1, on the reverse strand, counting down.
GCGACCTACCAGACCGAATTGAAAACCCGACCCGACCTCAAACTGTTCCGTTAACACGCGTTGTAAATCCAGTTCAAATATGAAAATTCCCAAATCAATTTTGTAACACCCGGCGAACCCTAAAAACTCATTTGCCCAATTTTGTAACACCCTACAGATGCATTCATGTTTTCAAATCCTTGACAGAGAAATTTCAGATCGAAAAGGGATTCAAGACGGATGCATTCAGGTTTTCAAATCCAAGACAGAGAAATTTCATTAAGTTACACAAGAAACTCTTCACCACCAACGACACAGTATGAACTAAATCAAAATCAAGGATTCAAAATCGTGGAAACTGAACTCATATCTCGAAATTATAACTACAGGTTCAACAGAAACGCATTAAAAGAGACGATTGAAAATATCAATCTCGCGTTTCACAAACACACAGACACGGAGAGAAGAGATCGAGCAAGAGAGAACATGTAACTGAGTGTTTTCGAAGAGGAGGGACAAAGAGAGAGAACAGTAGTAGTTCCTCCTCCGTGTCTTGTTTGAGATTCTCGATTTCTAAATCGATTTTTAGGGTTCTTCACACAAGAAATTGAAGATTTTTCGATTTTAGGGATTTACAGTTCAATTTGGGGATTTAAGGTGTTTAGTTTTCGGGTCTAATTATGGTTTACCAGTTCTAATCGGGTCATAATCCGGTTTAGTTTCGTTTTTAACTGATTAAGTTTCGTCTGGTAAACAGTAAACCGAAATTAATCGTGGTATGTGTGGGTTTTAGTTTCAAACTTTTGTTTCGTGTCTAAATACGTTTTGAATTTTCAAACTGTGGGAATATAAAATTTTAACTTTCAAACCATGAGGAACTAGGACGAGGTTGAAACTTTATGTGGATCTGTTATTATGTGATTCTTCCGAAGAAAAAATAGGTCGTTAACCCTTCATTAATTGACCATAGTTTGACTATATGTTCTCATTTCCTTGAACTTGATCCTTGCCAATGCTTTGGTTAAGATATCCGCCTTTTGCTCCGTTCCGGGTACATGCTCCACTCCAACAAGCTCTTTTTCGATGCACTCCCTCACAAAGTGATAACGCTTGTGTATATGCTTGCTTTTGCCGTGAAACACAGGGTTCTTGGTCAGCTCAATTGCGGATTTGTTGTCAATCTTGATGATGACTCGATCTGTCTTCCATTCCGTGATCTCATTGAGCACGTCTTGAAGCCAAATAGCTTGTCTTGCAGCTTCTGTTGCAGCCATGAACTCGGCTTCACAAGAAGAAAGAGCCACCGTGTCTTGTTTTTGAGAGCACCAAGAGATCAACGAAGAACCAAGGTAGAACAAGTGGCCCGTAGTACTCCTTCCATCGTCTTGATCAATATTATGGCTACTATCGCTGTAGCCCGTGATCTTTCTTGCTTCACCACGAGTAAACTTCAGACCGTAGGCTACTGTTCCCTTTAAATATCTGAGTATATGCTTCATCATGTCTCCATGTGATTTCCGAGGGCTCTGCATGTACCTGCTAGCAATACCAACTGAAAACGCCAAATCTGGTCTTGTATGGATCAAATACCGCAAGCATCCAACGTTTCTTCTATAAGTCGTGGGATCTATCTCCTCTTCCTCCTGAGCTTTCGAAAACTTAAGTCCAAATTCCATGGGAATTTGAGTTGGATTACAACTATCTAGACCAGCTTCTCTTAAAATCTTTTTTGCATAACCTTCTTGCTTGATTTCGATTCCATCCTCCTTTTGATGAACCTCAATGCCAAGGTAGTATGTAAGCTTACCAAGATCTGACATCTCAAACTTTGTTGACATTCCAATCTTGAAATCTTCGATGGCTTTGAGTGAATTTCCAGTCACGAACAAGTCATCTACGTATATGGCAGTGATGAGAAGGAACTTTCCATCTTCCTTTCGATAAACAGAGTTCTCTTTGGCGCATCTTTTGAAGCCGAGCTCCTTCAAAATCTGATATAGCTTCGTGTTCCAAGCTCTCGGAGCTTGTCTTAAGCCATATAGTGCCTTATAGAGTTTGTACACCTTTTGCTCTTCTCCTTTTGCTTCGAATCCCTCGGGTTGCTCAACATAAACATCTTCCTTTAATTCTCCGTGTAAGAAGGCTGTCTTCACGTCCAGATGATGAATCTCCCATCCATATGATGCAGCTAACGCGGTTAATAGCCTAATGGTTTCTAGTCGAGCAACTGGTGCGAATACTTCATCAAAGTCAATTCCAGATTCTTGCACATACCCCTTAGCCACCAGACGCGCTTTGTACTTATTGATCGTACCATCAGCATTCTTCTTTATCTTGAAAATCCACTTGAGACCAATGACTTTTACCCCACTTGGTCTATCAATTAAGAACCATGTCTTGTTCTTATTAATAGAGTCAATTTCTTCTTTGCAAGCTTTTCTCCACTCTGCCGAGACTCTTGCTTCCTTGAAACAGCTCGGTTCACCTTCTATTGATAGTAGAAGTCTCTCACATTCTACGGCAGCTTGTAGCACATAATCATCAAGATATCGCGGCTGATGTGTTGGTCGGGTTGATCTTCTTAATGGTTCCACATGCTGGTTATTTGAGTTGGTCTCTTCTTCATGAGTGTTAATCGAGTCTGTATCTTCGTCATTCAGACCGTCATGATTCTGGTCGTCATCGTCGTTAGCATCATTCTCTGCGATCTCTTCGTGTCGATCGATGCTCTCTTCGTGTCGATCGATGCTCTCGTCGTGTCGATCGATGCTAACCATAGCTGGACCCTCTCCATCATCGACCACTTGTCCCCATCTCATGTGAAACATTCCAGGATTTTTGCTTGTTCCATCTTTAGCCTCTTTCCAACTCCAACTTGTTTTCTCATCAAATACTACATCTCGGCTTACCTTTATTTTTTGTGTTGATGGATTAAATAATCTGTAAGCCTTAGATCCGGGTTCAACTCCAAGATGAACGAGTGGCTTCGACCTATCATCTAATTTATTCAGATTAGTTGCATCAACTGTTGATCGTAGAAATCACAAAGGTAAAGGAGTTGGAATGCGAATCGGTATTTCGTTTTATTAAATCAAACTTCATCGGAGTTTACAAAAATATTTTGAGATCGGTAATGAGGTCGAGATCGGATTTCGAGCTCTCACTTTCTCTCTCTAAAAATGTACTGCGAATTTCCTCCCCTTCAAATGTAGTCGGGATCTCCTTATTTATAGAGGTTTCTCGGTGGCTTTAGACTTTCCCCCGAATCCGGAAAAGTTCTGCAAATCCCGGATTAAAAGTTTAGTCAATCTTCCCTTTCCGCAAAGCAAGACCTACTTTCCGTAAAGTAGGATGTACTTTGCAGAAAGTAAAACGTGCTTTCCGCGTGTCCCGGAAGTGGGTTCTGACTACGACAGGTTGAGACAGATGAGCTCGGTATGTCGTAGTTCGGCAGTCGCATGTTGATCCTTCTTTTACCGATCTCGGACCGTCGTCGATCGGATTTAAACGGACCGATCTCGGTACCGAGACGAGGATTTGATCCTTACATTTACAATCGATCATGACGAGTTCGGTTTGATTTGAGCTTGGTTGTTGTTGCGCAAACTTCCTTGCCGATCTTGTACCGTCGTTGATCGGAACGCGGTTTACCGATCTGGGTTCAAGTTCGGCATTTCTTCGGATTCAAATCGAGCTTATCGGTCAACAGCCTCTCGCAGGCCTTTCTTTCGAGTTCGGAGTTCGGCGGATGTTTCGTGGGCTTTCCTTTCGGGTTCGAAGTTCGGCGGATGTTTCGTGGGCTTTCCTTTCGGGTTCGAGCCATCTTCGACCGGGATTAGTTGGGCCGGTCTCGGTTCAAACCGGGCTAAACCGGGGAGTGCTAAACTCACCACCAACATCAACCTTAGCATATGCTACACATCCGAAGACCTTTAGATGACCCACACTAGGTTTCTTTTCTCGTAAGCACTCATATGGAGTCATGTTTTCAAGCGCTCTTGTAGGAATTCGATTAATCACATAGGTTGAATGCCTCACCGCTTCTCCCCATAAAAAATTCGGAACTTGCATAGATTTGAGAATACTTCTCGTCATCTCCATTAACGTTCTATTCCTTCTTTCTACCACACCGTTTTGTTGTGGTGTGTAGGGAGCTGTGAGATGTCTCTTAATTCCACTCATCTCACAAAACTCATAGAACTCTTTCGAAGTAAACTCTCCTCCTCTATCAGTTCTGAAAGTCATGATCCTTTTACCAAGATTTTTTCTACCGAGCTTTTAAACGTCTTTAATCTTTCAAGTGCTTCACTCTTCTCTTTAATCAAAATAGACCACATATATCTTGAAAAATCATCAATGATAACAAAGATATACCTATTGTGGGCGATGGTCGAAGGTGTTATAGGACCACATAAGTCTGCGTGTAAGAGTTCTAGTGGCTTAGATGCTCGGAATATGGCTGATTTAGGGAACGGCTGCCGAGTTTGTTTACCAACAAGGCATGATTCGCACAATCTTGTCTCTTCTTTGATTTCTGGTAGACCACGAACTAATCCTTGCTGCGACATAGTTCTTAGTGTTTTGAAGCTAACGTGCCCTAACCTTGCGTGCCATCTCCAAGCATCGTCTTCAATTTTTGTATGCAGACAGATCGGCTTTCCTATTGAGAGACGAACCTTGTAGAGTCTATTTGGTGACCGAATGACCTTAACTAGAAGTTTTCCACTTGGATCACGGAGTGTCAGATAGTTTTCTCTCATCCTAACATCGCATCCAACTTCAGTTGCTTGTCCTAAGCTCAGAATGTTGCTCTTCAAGTCCGGTATGTAGTAGATGTCGGTGACTAGCCTTTGTTCGTTTGTCTTGCTCTGAAAAAGAATCGAACCTTTTCCTTCTATCTTGACACACGAACCATCACCAAACTTCACTTTGCCCTTTATGTTCTTGTTGAGCTCCGAAAAATATTCCTTGTTGCTAGTCATATGGTTACTTGCACCGTTGTCAAGATACCAAACTCCTTCGCTATTCTCGTAATTTTTTGGTACAATCTTTTCTTCATTCAAGAACACAACTTCGTGCATATAGAGAGCTTCTTCTTCGTGATCTTCTTCCTCTATCTCGGTTATATTTGTTTCTTGTAGCTTTTGTTTTCTCTCTGGACACTTGGATGCAAAGTGACCGGGTTTATCACATCGAAAGCAAATCACCTTTGAGAGATCTCTCTTTTCTCTTCCTTGATTTTGTGAGTTCGATCTTCCCCTTCCTCGTCCTCTGTATCCGCTTCCTCCTCTGCCACCTCCGCTCTGTGATTGTTCATCACTGTCTGCATATAGAAGTTGTCCTTGTGTTTCTTCATATCTTGTCTGTCTAAGGACTCTATCTTCGAACGCTTTAAGTCTTCCAATCACATCATCAAAGCCAACTGTGTCTAGGTCAAGAGTTTGCTCCATTGATGCAGTGATGTGTATGAACTTGTTTGCAGGAACACAATCAAGCAATTTTCGAACAAGTTTTGCTTCTTCAATGGTTTCTCCAAGCTCGGCTGATTTTGTAGCATATTCCAATAACTTGCCGACGAAGGAATCAATTGTTTTTGATTCTCTCATTCCTAGCCGATCAAATTCTGATCTTAGGGTTGTAAGTCTTGACTTCTTAACTCGATCAGCTCCAAGATTGCGAGTCTTGATTGACTCCCAAATTACTTTTGGAGAAGCCTGATTTCCGATTTGGAGAAGCATGTTCTCCGGAATGGATTGATACAACAGCCCTTTAGCGATGGAGTTCTTCTTGGCTTCGGTGGTGCCTGGTTCAATCGCATCCCATACTTCGTGTATTTCCATCACAACCTGCATACGCATAGACCAGTAGGTGTAATTTGTCGGCGAGAGAAGGGGACATTGGATTAAGGATGCTCCGGGTTCTTTTGCTTTTGTAGTAACGATAGCCATGGCGTTTTCCTTGTGTCAAAGCTCCTTGTGATCAAACACGGAGATCTCGATTGAACACCACAAGCTTTTAAGAATGTTTTAAAAGCTACTTGTGATCAAATCTCTCCCTAGATCGAAACCTTAAGCTCTGATACCAATTAAAGTCGAATGAACTTAGAGATATAAAGAACTCAACATTAACATATATATAGGAACACACTTCCTAATCCTAATAGACTTTAGATAACTCCTAATCCTACTAGGAAAACACTTAACCTCTCTTATCTTAATCCTAACTTGATTAAAGATAAACTTGGTTTGTTAGAGAATATTGAAGCTTAACCAACACTCTTATCTACCGGTGGAAGGTCTACTAGAAAATAAATTTTATTCGGCTTTAAGATTTGATTCGGTTCTAGTGGTTTGGCGTGAACTCCAAATCGTTTCACGGTCTCGGAATCTAAAAGCACGTACCCTGGATACTCTTTCGTTGCATCACTTGCTGTCACCGGAGTTTTGAGCCTGAAAATATTACCGTCGATCTTCATCACTTTCACCTTCTTTCTCCTCACCATTATAGTGTTTCCCATTTTCTCAATTTTCTTTAGTTGAATTGATCTCATATAGCATGTAACGCTATTTATATTTGTTGGGAACGTTTGTTTTAATTAGTGTGTGAAGCTTTAAAATTCTCCGGAGATTGCCTCTTTTTTATATAAAGTCTTTGAAATTTTATTAACTAATTATGTTGAAGAAAAAACGTGAAAAGGTCGGTCGATATACATTTCTCAAACTTTATCCTACTTTTTTTTTTCCCTTTAGGCATTTATAAAAGGCAATAAATAGTTGCCAGGATTAATTATCCTAATATTAATGACTAGGTACGTTATATTCAATTCTGCCTTTAAAAGAAAAATATTCAATTCTGTAAGGCGGTTATCCGAATTATACTCGGTCGCCATCTTATATATTACTAGGACGACAAATTTATTCGAGTTTTTTTCCTAACCAGAATTTTCATTATTTAAAAACTCTATATTACAAGCCCTACTAAATGAAATGCATTTGTATAACTAAATATTAATGTACACTAAATAAGTAATATGGATTATGTTTATATTGGGCAATTATATCTCATATCCAACTTAATTAGAAGTTAACTTTATGAAAAGGAAGAAAAACTACAGCTAATTAGAAAAAAATTAGAAAAGCAGGCCACTCTTCGAAAAATACAACATCTTAATCATTTTTGAACAGTTTGGACCAATGATACACAGATATTTAGGTGTGTTCAGTTTCATAATGAAACTTTCATTTGATGCTGTCTAATAACTCGTTTGAAGTTGGTTTAGTAACGAAGATCTAAACTTACCATTTCATCTCCACCTCGGTCAATCTAATACAAAAAGCATAGTGTGAATCTTGACTTCCACACAAATTAGAAATTGTAATTGATTAAAATGCATATCTCTTCCTAGCAAAACCGAAATTTCCAATTAAATTTTGACATAAATTATTTTAATGGTTATTTCCTTAACAATTTATATCGTTTAAGTGATTTTTAAATGATACTTCCTCTGTTTTTTTGTTGATAGATGTTTTAGAAAAAAAAATTGTTTTAAAAAGAAAGATTTTTTAAGTTTTCTATGCATTTTTAGTAGTTAATGATTATGATTTGTAAATTTCAAAAACAATAATTATATTTTTTGAATTACTATTGGTTTAGAATTATAAAAATTGTTAATTACAAAATCCAATGCATTTATAATCAAAATTTAATGTTTTTTCTTATTACGTGTGAAAACTTTTAAAAAATCTATTACTAAAAAATAAACACTACACTAGTGTTAAACAAAAGATAATACTACCTCCGTTTCAGAAAGTTTGATTTTCTGAGTTTTTTTTCTTGTTTCTAAAAGATTGATTTTCTAGATTTTTAATTTATTTTTAATTAGTAATTAATAATAAATGATTAACTTTAAGAGATATTAATTGAGAAATTTTAAATTTATTAAATTACTATTGGTTGATAGTTATAAAAAAATGTGTGGTCGAGAAAATAATGTATTTATGACCAAATATTAATAATTTTTTAATTTGTACGAAAACTCTAGAAAATCAATCTTTCTTAAACAGAGGGAGTATGTGATACACATTAGACCTATTATTATTAAATTCGTCAACCATTACTCCCGCCGCCTACCTCCTCCGGTTTGGCTAACACTTCCGGTTTTCTGTGAGAAATACAAACCAATCCGGTTCAACCGGTCGGTTTCAACCCGGTTTAGAAAACACAAGAGTCTTTTTTTACAGTTACATATTCCCGCTGGTCAAACAGACGCTGTCTTAAAGGTCAGCTCTTTCCTTGATGCCATTCTCCTTCACAACCACCACTCCTCGATCTTGTGATTTCCCTCAAAATCGAAATCTCCGGTTATGATCAAACCTTAATCAACTTTAAATTCAATAAATTAATTCACTTGTGTTTTAATTTGATATAATTTTTAATCTTTTTGTTGTTGATGATTGGGTAAGATCGAGAAATTGGAGAATGACGACGCCTCCTGTTCTCTCGGTCGCTCTTCCTTCAGATACTGGTCGAGTTCTTAGTATTCAATCTCACACTGTTCAGGTTTTTGATCTACTCTTTAAGATTTGTCTACTTGGTTTCGTTGTTTATCATTAGAACCTGTGTTTGATGATTTCACTTTCCTAGACCGTTTAATAAAAGACAGAGCTTTAATTTGGGATAAATCTATAACCTTTATGTTTCTACTTTGTTCCTTTGGATGACTGAAAATAAAAGGTTTAAACTTTATGTTATAAAGGTTTAGACTTTATATGTTTGATTGTGTAGAATTACCACTCTACTCTGTTCCTTAATTTACCAATTTGTGTGGAAGGTTTCGTGTTTATCGGTATAAACTTTTGTTAGGTGTTTTCGAAGAGTAATATGATTGTGTAATATTGTTTGTGTTTCGAATTTGGATGGTTATGAGAAGTCCCTGTGCATGAGTTATGCTATATTTTAGTTTGTGTGTTACCAGAGATGTGATGCCATTTACTCTTATTTGTTTCTTAGGGATATGTTGGTAACACATCAGCGGTCTTTCCTCTTCAATTGTTGGGGTATGATGTGGATCCAATCAACTCGGTACAGTTCTCGAATCATACAGGTAAGATTCAGTTTCAGTCACAGTAATGTAGAGCCTCATGTTCTTGAAACAACTGATTCAAAAGTGTCATCATTGGTGTATGTGCTGTTCTAAAACTGTTTCAGGATATCCTACGTTCAAAGGACAGGTTTTGAATGGTGAACAGTTGTGGGATTTGATTGAAGGTCTTGAAGCAAACGATTTGTTGTTCTACACTCATGTATTAACAGGTACTCACTTTGAACACTAAATGCCTAGTCTTTAGATATTTTTTTGAGGAAAAACAGTTTTCAAGATATTGGAAAGGATAGGGATTTTTTCTTCCTTTCCTACGAAGTTAAAGTGGCTGAGACCATGGAACTTATATCTCTGGTTTATGTGGGTTGGTTATATGGTAAAAACGAACTACACCGCCCGAATGAGGAATAATATGGTTATATTGAACTACACCACCCGAACGCTTTCTCATTAGCACCAGTTGATTGACTTATTTACCTTTTGGGATGCTTAGAATATCTTTTTTTTGAATAAGGGTTTTACTTACGTAATTGGGTTAGTGCCTTTCTAGAGTTTTGTGTCAGATATTTGTACCAAGACACCACTTATTCTTTCAAAACTGTCCCATAATAAGCTGTATGTGAGCCCATGAGAGAACATATATTATAAGGTATTAATCAATCTTCCAATTCAAGAAGAGTGAGAGAATTCCTAGGATCAATAGATTTCCTACATTGCTTGTGAAATGAGTGTGGAAACTTCTGGAAATAAGGATTTCTCTTATTCTTCAAATGCAGTTGTATCATCGTTGGATCAGATCTGAGTGTGACAATGCTTTAGGTGGAAAATCATTTTTTAAAGCAGTTATACTTTATATTTAGCTCTTTAACTCTTTATGTTTTTAAAATGTAGGTTATATTGGATCAGTGTCGTTCCTGGATACAATTTTAAAGGTTATCAATAAGCTTCGCTCTGTAGACCCGAATCTTACATATGGTGAGTCATGAATGCATTGCTATGCCCGCAAAAAGCTATTTGTTCCTCTTATTCGTTTCTTAGAGTTTGTGTTTTGGATACCTTGGAAGTAGTGGAACAAAGATATTATTAGGCTATATCTCTGTAGTTTTTTTAGCTGCAAAAACTGGAGTGAGGGCATTATGTGTTATGTGACCATGTTTTGGATCTCTTAAATGGTAAAGTTATGTCAATTTTTGTGTGTTCTTGTTTAGTATGTGATCCGGTGATGGGTGATGAAGGAAAGTTGTATGTGCCTGAAGAAATGGTACATGTCTATCGTGAAAAGGTAAAACAAGGCTGTAAGAATAAGTGGTTGTGTATCTTCAATATGATCAGTTGATAATATACTTTATATAATATCATTTACTCAGCATAAATGATTCTTTCAACGATTCATTCGTTGACTTAAAAATATTTTTCCCCCAATCTGAAAAACACACCTATGAATGTAACAATAGTTGATGTGGAATCTCCTGATGGTATTATTATGTGGTTAGGTTGTTCCCCTGGCTTCTATGCTGACTCCTAACCAGTTTGAGGCAGAGAAATTAACAGGATTAAGGTACTTGACTATTAGCAAAACTTGCATTCTTATAGCCTATGAGGTATCATGAATGGAATTGTATTTGAAGTGGTTTTCCGGGATCTCTAGTTTACCTTATTTATCAGTTTATGCACAAGAGTTCATATCTTATACTCCTATGAAGTTTATGCTCACATGATAGTGACTTTTAGCTCTTTGATTGAGTTAGCTGACAATTATATTGGTATTGAAAATGAAAAGTATGAACACAAGACAGAAGGGATTCTGCACTGTAGGCTTTATCTTGTATTTGGTTCCAAACATCACAATTCTGAAATATTACAGGATAAATTCTGAGGAAGATGGCAGGGAAGCTTGTGCTATTCTTCATGCAGCTGGTCCTTCAAAGGTTTGTGTCGTTAACCTCAAGTCTTTTCTCTACTGATTTTATTCATTAGCAACCTTCCCTATATGGGTTTCCATATAATTTAGTGCTGGTTGTATCCATCTTTAATGGGTTGAGAAGCTTCTTTGCATAGCGTGCAAGGTTAGCTTTGCTGTTTCTATTGAAGTTCAACGATTTTAATGTTTGGCAGGTGGTGATCACTAGCATTGTTATAGGAGGCATTCTATTGCTAATTGGAAGCCATCAGAAAGAGAAGGTAGGTTTCTGGAATAACATTAGCAGCCTGAGTATGTTGTAATTAAACAGAAAAAGTGGCTTTACAATGGCATCTCTGCTGAGTAAACTGATCTTAGTTTTTTAACCTCAGGGTGTGAAGCCTGAGCAATTCAAGATTTTAATACACAAAATCCCTGCTTATTTTACGGTATGCTCTTTATCATTCCAGTAGCATGAAACTAGCTTAAATTTGTACAGACGAAGTACACTCCAATCTGAATGGGTTTGTGCTTGGCAAGTCGGATCTTTTTGTTCCAGTGGTACTGACTGTTAACACTAAAATGGTATCTTAGAGGCGGGAGAAAAACAAAGAAGTTAGTTACCTTTAAGAGAAAAATATTTTTTTTTGCGTTTGAGAAGATCAAACTGGATGATAATAAGTTTATAAGGACCAACAGAGGGAGTGTAGGGGATAAAAAAGTGGGGTCACATTTGTTAATGGAGAGCGTTTCAACATAAGTCACTTATTGAGTTTTAATATCCAAAAAAATCACATTTTGAAATCAGGTGTCTTTATTGTCAGTAAATACCCTTATACCCTCTCTTCTATTTTCCCACATATCCACGCTTTTTTTTTAACTCGGGCATTTGTCTTTTTTGGAAATAAAATCTAGGTAATAGCGACAGGGAAAACGGAAAGGCGATTTCCGGTAGCAATAGTTGCGTTAGAGGCGGTTTCCGGTAGCAAGGGTATTTACATCAGAGGCGATTTCCGGCGATATTTTTATCATTTCTAAGCAGAAACGGGTGCATTCGACTTGAAAAGGAAGTGTCTACCAATATGGAAGGTATGTGTTTAGTTCGAAAGAGATTTCCTTGTTGTTAGGCGTGCACCGAAGCAAATTTTCTGCGATTCCCAACATTATTTTCCCTGGGGATATTTGCAGGAGAGATGGATGAACAACTTCCCCCCAGGCTATTTGCAACAGATAGGTTCCCTAGTGCTCGCATGAACGTCTACTCAAAACCAGACCTTTTGTTGTTTCTTACCAGAGTTTTGGAAGGAACGGAGGCGTTTGCCAGAATTAAAAATTCATGTTTTGGTGTCCTCTTTAATTACTATGCAAGTAGATGTTCTATATCATGCAAACTTATACATTCTTTGCTTGGACGCCAGCTAGTTACTAAACGTAAATATGAGCTGTGGATAGTCTTCGGGGGGAAGCCATTCCGGTTTTCACTAAAAGATTTTGGAAAGGTAACAGGATTGCCGTGTGGAGAATATCCAGAAAGATATGATCCAGAGAGTGAGCCCCTGATGAAGAAAGCAATTGACCCAAGTTGGATAGATTTGTTTGGGGAGACGTCCGATTACCACACAACTTTAGCTGATGTAGCAGATTTGTTAGCTAATAATACTGACATGGAAGAAGATAGGAGGACAAAGTTGGCGCTGATAATGATTGTAGATGGAGTGCTAATAGCAAAGACTCAAATGCACAAACCAAGCCTGAAGTATGTAAAAATGGTTAGGGACATTGATGAATTCTTGCGTTTTCCATGGGGTAGAGAGTCATTCATCAAAACAATCAAAACAATGACAGCAGCAAAGAAATCAACTGCTAAATGTGAGGATCCAGTTTGGCAGTTTCGTCAGCAACTGCAACAACAAACGTTCAGACTGCAGGGTTTCCCTTTGGGATTGCAATTAGTAGCTTTTGAGGCTATCCCAAGTTTCTTAAGTTTACTCCCAGAGCTGTCTGAAGATACCAAATTGGTAGATTACAAGAAGGAAAAGTTACCAAATTCTACAATTTCAGAATCTGATATTCTTGAAATTGAGAATACTGAAAAAGTAAGAATCATATTTTTGCCAAGTAGAGCGCTACTAGAGATGTTTGGAACTGATATTTGTTTTTCTTCATTTTATACTTATCCAGGTGGTAATTCACCCCTATGTGTGGGGAGAGGAAGAAGAAATAGTGGAGGGCTGGGGCGAGTGGGATGATGAAGTCAAAGACAAAAAGGTTGCATATTTAGAAAAAAAAATAGAGGAAGGTACGTTGTTCAACAAGGGGAATTGGCCAGGTGGTGATGCTTCTTTGCCATTGATAGTTCACAAGCATCAAACTGCAAAGAAACAGCTTAAAAAACATGTTGTCAATCGAGGGGAGCAAAATGGGAAAGGTAAATCTTTCGGGAAGAAATCTACTGCTACTAAAAGGAAACGACAGACCCAACGGAAAATAGATGAATATGTGAAGGTAACAGGCGAAGGTAATCAGTGCAATTGCCAGCATCTCTCCACCCAAATGTCTAAACTTACCACATTAGTGGAAGAGCTGAGTAAGAGATTCTTGGTCACGGAAAGGAGGACATCAGTTATTGCAAGAAACATGAATTCGGTTAGTCGGATTATTTACAGAAAGGACAGGAGACAAGTGCCAAAAATTTGCAAGAAAAGAAAAAGAGAAAATGACAATCCAGAAAAGGCCAGTGATCAGCACATTCCTGAACTTCTTGATACAGAGCCCATCAGATTAGATGGCGATTATCCTGTTGATAAGGATGAGCATATACTGGAAAAAGAGGTGCAGAAAGACAAAAACATATCTGAGGTATTTAATAACCAATTTGGAATAATATACCACTAGTGTAGTTAATCAGACATTGCAATTTTAAAATTACAGGTTGGTGCAGGAAATGTTCCAGAAGATAATTACCCTGATTTTGAGGTAGGTAGCCATGTTTAATATTTGCTAGATTGCTTGAATTGCCTTATCTTCTAATTTGTTCCTTAACATAGACACCAATAATGAACCAAGATGGGTTGCGTCATCAAGAAGAATTGAAACAGGTATTGTATTTAATGATTAAGTTTTGATACAATTGAAGATGATAACATTTTTTGTTTTCATTTAATTACTTACTAACGTCACTAGATTACTTACTAACAAAACGTTTTGTTATTTGATGGTATAACCTAGCCCTCCTTGACAGGAGAATGTACTAAATTTTGTGAAAAATTTTTAAGATAGAAAGCAAACCTCCCTCGATATATAAAAATACACAATCGTTGCACATCACCCCAAGTTCCTCTTCCACCCATTCATGATGTTCCCAGCACTCTGGCCATAGGTTTCTCCTCCAAGTCTGCGCATATGTATCCCTATGTCTAGGACATACAGCATTTATATGTCTGAGTATTTCCAATCCCATTACTTCAACATCCATGATGGTGTGCGCATTGTAGAAGTCAGAGATCCTCTCTAAAATTTCAAACCCCCCACACATATTTAAGAGTATAAATAATAGATAAGCGTGATCATATTTGTGCTTAATTCTATCTAGTATCTCCAACGCTGCACTTAAGTCTGTTTCACGAAACGCCAGTCGTATGCTTTCAACATACATAGCATATGGGTTGTCTGCTGCAAGACACCTCATAAAAAATGGGTAAAAGTTAGAATGAGGCCTTGACCACGTAACAAATAAAATATCCTTATCCAGATGCACCCGGTTTAGAGTTCCTGGCGATAGCACTGCCGCTGCCCCTTTAGGCCCTGCCCTTATCCAGCTTTTCAACTCGGTAACTCCATTTTTAGCAACAAATCCAACGATTTTCTCCAGCAAAAGGCGGGGTATTTCTCCTCTTTGTTTTTTTGTTCCCTATACAAATTACACAAACGTATTAATACAACAAGCAATTTAAATATGTGAATCCAAAAGTATGTGCAGATACCTTTTTGTCGTCGAGAACCATAGTTTTCTTTTCTTTCTCTCCAAACATCTCTATTCTCCTTGTGTTGGAAAAAAAAAATATGGATTCGTAATGGGGACAGTCGTTTGAAAATTTTATTATTATTGCTTCTGTCGTCATATATACACTATTTTAGTAGATTTGACTTAATTGTTTCTATAATAAAAGTGTATTCCCTCTACACCTAAAATTTTAAAACTGTTTCTTGAGAGAGGGACGATGTTTACGTTTGATTTGACAACTCATGTCAATCTCACAGCTTTTAAATCCAAGATTCCAATATCTTGTGTGGACATCCTGATGAGGCCATAAGAACCAACATAGACCATGGCGAGATATGATGCACACGGATGAAAATGTCATAGCCAATGACAAGGAAGAGACGATTGATGATGCTTCAATTGTCTATGTGAAAGCACATGGAACTACTACCACCTCAGAGAGGGACTGTACTGTGCGTACGGCAGGCTTAGATCATGATCCTATTGGCGACAGCGGGACCTTTCTTGTTGTTGGGACAGTTGCTCCTACGCTACTATCGCCCAGCACTCATCAAACGGAGGGAGGTGCATCTCTTGAAGGATTCTGGTCAAACCAAGAGGATTACAACCACAAGTTGAGTTGTTCTGTAATCCTAACCCATCAGAGGAGTGCCCTCAATTGGAATCACTCCAATTGGAGTTCAGATGAAGGAGATGTTGATTTTACAAATCGGGCGATTCCCAATTTACCCGATTTGGACATACACGCACTGATTGGAGGTTTTCAACCAAACCAGATGGAATTAAGCTACAAACCAACTTGTTCTGGAATCTTGATCCACCAGAGAAGAACCCACAATTGGATTCGTCTCATTCCCGGTTCAGAATTGAGAGTTATGGATTTTACAAATCGATGGACCTGCTTGGGACTCAATCCAGCGACTAGGCCAAAGATCATGCTACACAGCCCAACTCAACAACAATCTAGACCCAGGACCACTTGGAGAATATTCATGGACCTCTTCGGGATCCAACAAGCCAAAGATCCAACAAAATGCCCATCTGATCTACCAGTTACACCCAAATCCCTAAAATGGGTCAGTTTGGTGCCATATGAGGAAAGTCACCCTTTTACTTGTTTATATGGAACGCAGCACTTTACTTGGGAACCAGGAGATCATATAGAAGCTATTCCACACTTCCCAAGGTGCACCACACCTCACTTGATTAGGCGGATCAAGTTCAAGCCGCACTTACCTAAAATGGAGCCAATATCATTACAACTTCAACGGCTCCTTCTCTTTCACTACTGCTGCGTTTTGGAGACTCTCTCAACCCTCCTTAACGTCCCAAGACATCACAGCTTCGCACCCAAGCCTCCAAGACTCAAGAATCACCAACTTTCCTATTTCGGCCAAGGATCACCAATTAATGTCCAACGGCTCTTTCTCTTTAATTTTGCGATTTCTTTTACTTGTTTAGCTTTTAGACCGTTGTGTAAGACCAAAAATTTGCACTATAACAGGATATTGATTTAATCACAGAATGATAAATAAACGTTAAGGAAAGATAATATAAAACGATCTACAGAAAGGAGATGAAGCAGAAACAATATCAATGGAGGCGAGGATTAATCTCTTTCCTTAACTCAAAGAATCTCCCGTAGTGCGACGGTTTTAATAGATACATGAGTCTCAGGATACAACCATTGAATCCGTTATCACAAGCACTTGATAACGGATCTGTCGAACATAATAACTACGATACTCTCGAAAAAGACTTACTCTAGGCAGTAGGGAATTGAGAAACTTTGCTAGAAATCTTTTGTGTGTTTTTTGTGTGTTTGATGATCTGATGATCTTATGATCTCTTATCTTTCTCATGAAAATCGACCAGTATATATAGGAGAGAGAGGCTAGGTTTTTCGCAGACAGAATAGAATATTCCGCAGAACATTCTGTAAGTCACGCGGCTAGGGTTTTGTTGTTGGTATCGATCGATACCAACAAGTATCGATCGACACCCACTAGCTCTGCGAAAATTCGGCCCAAAATTAATAGCTCGGACTAAAGCCCAACGACCATTAATCATATAAGAGCCTAAGAGCCCAATGAGTGGTGCGCGCGTGTGGTCTTTCCTTCTCTCTTGTTGTTAGTCATTTGAATACATGATACAACCAATCCATATATATACCACGAGGAAACTTTCCTTGTTTCTAATGTGGGACTTTCCACACTTCCTCACATTAGTTATACCCAATGAAAACATTTCATTTGGATGTGCTAAACCCATTTCGTATTCACACAAACACATTTTAATAAAGCCCACAAGCTTTATAAAAATAGTTCCAACACGTTGTACCTTCAGCCTATCAAGGTTTAGCTTCGTTCTCTCTTGTAAGTTAGCCTTCTTTGAATTTAATCAATAAAAACGTTTTTGTTTGTCTCTACAAAAGAAAGTGTCTTTTGTTTCTTTGTCTTTCAAGTCTATTGTGGATTCATTAGTCTTGTTTGATTTGCGAGTTCAGTAACTTGTGGATTCAAGTTATTCTATTCGTGGTTGAGTGTGGATTCATTCAACAAAACCTCCATCCCCATCAATACCTTCTTCCATCATACCACTTCCGCGTGCGAAAGGCTTGGAATCTCGTGATCTCCATTTGATATAGCATAGGTGGATTCCGTGCCTACATCACATCCATTCCTATTTTTTCCGTATCTTGTACGTTGTATCTTTCCCTTTATTTCTCCCTACTCGTGTACTTTACGACTTCATTAAAAGAGCCTTGGCAAAAAATTATAGATATTCTAAAATAGATAATTTATCGTATTCTGTACAAAATGCTCATCATCCACGTGGATACTATTACATATCATAATCGTTACGATCTAACCAAACCTATTGCTCTCTGCAATTGGTCCAAAGTCTACTAATAATACCAAAACATAGTGCTACTCCTCCATTATATATAGATAGTTTCGATAAGAGAGCAACCGCACTTCGATTGAGAAAAAAAACTAAAGACAACTAAGGCACCTAACATCTGAATCGCATAAATAGAAAATCTTGCTATTGAAGTCTGGCATAATAACAGCTATGCCAAGTTTCAACGCCCCAAGTAAGGGAAAATGTATCTTTTCCCCTGTGTCCTGTCGCAATTATATGGTCTCCACACAAGTTTATAAGTTCCAAACCGGCACACAAGTTTAGCATTGTGGAGAGTAGGTATGCATGAGGGATAATTTCTTTAATTCCATCTAGGATATGCATCGCTGGTTGTAGCTCCGATTCCCGGAAAGCTAGTCATATACTCTCCACATATAATGCGTATGGATTTCTTTCCGCAACGCACTTGTTGAAAATAGACGATGGATGACCCCAAGTATACAAGTCTACATTTCTATCCATCCGGATGTTGGCAAGGGTATGTCTTGAAAAGACAGCGCTTAGGCCTTCTTTCTCCACTTGTATCGAGTCCTTAGTTTCCTTAACGCCATCAGTAGCCAAATGCCCAACAACCTTCTCGAGAAATGGCGCTGGAATGTGAAAATTGTGACCCTATAATTTCAAATAAAATAACCAAAAATAGTAGACATAATTTTGTGGACAACTACATGTTAGACGCATCCATCCCTGACTGTATGTACCTGGGCATGCCTTCTTCCTGATTTACTCTTCTTTGCAAAGTCTTCTTCCCAAGTTCGTTTGAAGTGACGAAATTATCTCTGCCATTTGTGAATAATAGCATTTAAAATCTATCCAGGATTCTTCTGCGTTTCTTTTCCCTCTAAAAACCCCTACTTACATTGTCAAATTTTCAGTATACTTTTGGACTATTTATAAACATAGTATACCAAATAGCAAACCGGCAATTATAATCCATGTCACTAAGGCAAGATAAAAGCAAACATCGATCAAACTAATAGAAACAATCCTCCTTCGGATGAGCATATTACAACATCAATCTTATATTAGATTAGGTATTATTCAATCGATCCCCCTTTTACCATTCCATACAACAGAGTATATATAGGAGATTCTATACAATGTTACCGTTAGAGGCTATTAACTAATATGCCTAATTTACAATGGAGAATATATGCATTCCATATTCTAATACCCTCCCGCAGTCGAAACGTGAGGTTCCCGAACTCGAAGACTGGACTTGAAATCATTGAAGAGGATGGAGGGGAGACCTTTTGTAAAAATGTCTGCATATTGTTGTGACGATGGAACGTGAAGTACACGAACCTGTCCGAGAGCCACCTTTTCTCGCACAAAATGGATGTCGAGCTCTACGTGTTTGGTGCGTTGGTGTTGAATGGGATTTGTAGAGAGGTACACAGCACTAACATTGTCACAGTAGACAATAGTAGCTGTTTGAATCGGACAATGTATCTCAAGAAGGAGATTGCGTACCCATATGGTTTCGGCCACAACGTTGGCAACGCCTCGGTATTCAGCTTCAGCGCTGGAACGAGAGACCGTAGGTTGACGTTTTGAGGACCAGGAGATGAGGTTGTCACCTAGATATACGCAATACCCTGAGGTCGAGCGCCGTGTGTTTGGACAACCTCCCCAATCAGCGTCAGTGTATGCCGTCAGGGTCGTCGTCTTTGATGGGGTGATGTGAAGACCCTGTGAAATTGTGCCTTTGATGTAACGGAGAATACGCTTTAAGGCAGTAAAGTGTGGTTCTCGTGGATCATGCATAAACAGGCAGATCTGTTGGACTGCGTAGGCGATGTCCGGGCGAGTGAATGTGAGGTATTGGAGAGCACCGGCTAGGCTGCGGTAAAGAGTTGGATCTTCGACAGGCTGGCCAGTGTCTGCTTGTAATTTAGCTGCGGTATCCACCGGAGTTCTGCAAGGTTTGCAGTTCGACATATTTGCCCGATGGAGGATGTCAGCAGCGTAGTTCCTCTGATCCATAAACAATCCATTTTTGTCTCTGCGAACAGCAATGCCAAGGAAATAGTGAAGATAACCAAGATCAGACATTGGAAATTCAGACTTAAGAGAGGATATGATAGACCTGAGAAGAGATGGTGTTGACGCTGTTAGGATGATGTCGTCAACATAGAGGAGTAGATACGCAAACTCAGTACCGCGACGCAAAATGAACAAAGACGTGTCACATTTACTGTGAAGAAAACCGATCTTGGTCGCGAACTGCGCAAAACGTTGGTACCATGCCCTTGGTGATTGCTTTAAGCCATACATGGATTTCTTCAGAAGACAAACATGGTCGGGCTTGGTGGGATCAACAAAGCAGGATGGCTGATGCATATACACGGTTTCCTCAAGATTCCCATGTAAAAATGCATTCTTGACATCAAGCTGGTGCAACGGCCAATCTCGAGAGACAGCAATATCCAAGATGGTGCGAACTGTAGTTGGTTTAATGACCGGACTAAACGTTTCTGCACAGTCGATGCCAACTTGCTGGGATTTCCCATTTGCGACAAGACGAGCTTTGTAGCGAGCTAGAGAGCCATCTGCACGAAATTTATGAGTATATAACCACATAGAGCGCACAATGTTAGCATTCAAAGGTCTAGGAACAAGTGTCCAAGAGCGTGCTGCCATTTGGGAATTATACTCGTCGTGCATGGCCCCGTTCCAATTCGGATCCTTGAATGCCGCAAGGTGTGAGGTAGGCAGAGGAGAAATGACGTCTGTGTGAAGAGAGAAGAACTTCTTGGGTTTGACGATGCCACTTTTACTCCGAGTCTGAATGCGAGCCGGCGGAGCTGCAGGTTGACTGGGCGCAGGTTGAGGATCTGCTTGTGGAGACGGTGGTGGTGGGTCGTGACCATGCGAGTCAGGACTGTCATCGTCGGAACTCGGTGGGGTCGGAAGTGGTGCCATAGATGGAGATGGAGGTGGAGACGGTTGCGGAGGAGGAGGTTGTGTGTCCACCAGTGGGGAAATGGGAGCCGTGGAAACAGCTTGAAGAAGAGGCGGTGGATATGCCGTAGGTGAAACAGGTCCAACCGGTGGAGGTGGAAGAGTACCTGCAAAAGGGAAAACATTCTCGTCGAAAACCACATGCCGAGATATGATTATGCGACGAGAGTCAAGGTCTAGGCACCGGAAGCCACGGTGGTTGGCAGGATATCCTAAAAACACACATCGAGAAGACCGAGGTGAGAGCTTATGTTTAGAAGTAGCCATCAAGTTAGGATAACATAAACAACCAAATACCCGAAGGTGATCATATGTGACTGGTTTGGTAAACAAACGAGTAAAAGGAATGTGATTTTGAATTGTAGTCGAAGGAAGAATATTAAACAAATGAGCAGCCATATTCAACGCCTCAACCCAATATGTTATAGGTAAGTTTGCTTGAAACAGGAGAGCCCGCACATGATTATTTATCGTGCGCAAGGTTCGTTCTGCTCGCCCATTTTGCTGGGACGTATGGGGACAAGAGAATCGTGGCTGGATACCATGAGTAGAAAAGAAATCCAGCATATGACGATTATTAAACTCACCCCCATTATCACATTGAAAAGCTTTGATTTTGTTTTGAAAATGAGTTTTAACAAAGTTGAAAAAATGCAAAAACTTTGAAAACACTTCACTCTTTTGGCGAAGAGGATAAATCCAAACAAAATGAGTAAATTCATCAAGAAAAATAACATAATACTTGATACCACTAACACTGGTAACGGGAGAAGTCCAAATATCGGAGTGTATTATTTCAAAAGGAGAAGAAACAATTGTTTGAGAAGTGTAAAAAGGTTGCCGTATGTGCTTTCCTAGTTGACAAGCATGACATAAGGAAGACACATTAGCTTTAGAACAATGCAATAAACCAGAAGAATGCAATAAACGAAGAACAGAATCGCCGGGATGCCCAAGACGGCGATGCCAAAGTGAAGAAGAAGTGGAGGTGACCAAGGCGTGAGGTGATGATGTCCGAGATGGTGATGTAATGGCATACAGAGGACCACTACTATCACATCGGATGAGAGGTACTCGGGTATGAAGATCCTTAACAACAAAACCAAACGGATCAAACTCCACAGAACATATATTATCATTAGTGAACTGACGAACAGAAACTAAGTTTTTCAAAATCTGTGGACATAACAAAACATTTTTAAGCAACAGAGAACGAGAAGAAGACGGAAACGATGAATGACCAATAGCAGTTGCAGGGATAAGCGCACCATTACCGACAGTTACTAAAGGCAAAGGTGCAGTGGAGGAAAAAGAAGAAATTTTACCCGGCTGCGCTGTCAAGTGTGCCGTCGCTCCGGTATCCATGTACCATCCCGCGTCCACTGGATCTGAGAACGACATAGTGTTGAACGCATTGGCCAATGTCGTCGGAATCATCTCATTCTGCGGAGGTGGTGACGGAGGAGCCGCCGCGTTGTGGGTGGAGACGTAGGTAGAACGAGGATTCTGACCGAGGAGTCCCGGCGATGGTGGCTGTGGCGACGGTGGCTGCGAGTAATGTGGAGGACGCGAGTAGTTTGGCCAAGGAGAAGGGCCAGACCAGTTCATGGGCCAGGGAGCTTGCTGTTGCCATGGCGCGGGCATGGGCCATGGTGGAGTATTGGGCCAAGCCCAAGATGGAGATGGTCCAGAAGTCCAGTTTCCCTGCCACGGTGAATTACCTCGACCCTTAGAGTTCCGGCCACCACGGTTTCCACGATTGTTACGATTGCCCCGGTTTTGGTGATCGGAGGAGTTAGATCGCGGATTTGGATCGTATGGTGGAGGAGCCGTCGCAACGAGGATCTGAGGAGATTCTATACAATGTTACCGTTAGAGGCTATTAACTAATATGCCTAATTTACAATGGAGAATATATGCATTCCATATTCTAATATCTTAAACATCACAGACAAATATAATAAACGTCTTTGATTCGCTTCCAAGTTTCATAGGGGCAGAATCCATTAGCTTCCACAAACTTCTTCCACTTTATAGTGTAGTGTTGCAGGGGTCTCTGCAAAGATAATCATCAATTAGTATGTAACTCTTTGTTTTAATGTAACTTTTTGTGTTTTGTGTGTATACCGTCTATAAAACTCTCTTCCAAATTCTGTTGCTTCATCCACAAAATCTGGCTCAATAGTTACCTTTGACGGGCCATCTCTAGAACGAATCGATACATTGCCTGCTGCCAAAATTTAGTCCTAATATATTATATTGAATCAAAAGTACCATAGATGATATAATGCTCTATACCTGCCATAGAAAATTTATCAAAACACTGAAGAAGGGTTATCATTGGCTCCCCGCTAAGCCGTGCATTCCTGTGTCGACTAATAACCTCTGCACATTCACCCCTAGCGATTCCATTTATGCCGGTGTATCTGCCAAAAAAATAAAATATAGGCAACATATACATAATCACGAATGCTGTATTCTGATAATAAAAAATTGATGTCTTACGACAAGTCCCTGATCGTGAAAGAAATTTTTGAATGTATCCATTTAGAGCCCCTGTCTTTATTTGGGTTAAATGGTTTTCTTTCTAGAACACCAACATCAGTTATTGCTCCTATCATATCTGCCAATTACATTTAGAGGTTAGCCTTTAAAAAGATATTTATCTCACGAAACTTATAGTATATTCTGGATATTTAGATATGGATTTGTAGCATTACCTATAGGATATTCTGGACTTGTTGTTATCATTCCCAATGAATTTATCTCACGAAACTTCAGAAAGTGATTTTCATTCTCCATGCGGATTGGTTTAATGCTTGTCTGCCGAACAACCTCGATGGCAAATGGAGATGCGGTCAATGGGTCAAAACGACATATACCTTTCACCCTAAAGTTTTTCATATTAAACCACAATCTCTCTGCAATCTTCATATATTCAAACTTCCCCATGTAGTAAGACGGTATAGATCCTTCAACCCGAGTTCCCTAGTAGCAACACATCTGCGAATTATCTACTATTTAACATGTATATAAAGCTTTGAGTTAAAATCACTTACATCCTCATCCACGAAAAGTAGATGTAGCGTTTCCAAGCCATCAGGCTCCTCCACTGACCACAATCGTAAAACTTTAACAACCACGTCCCACTCGGTTCTTGAATCATTAATCTCACTTAATTTGGTCATTTTCCGTTCTCAACGTTTACTGGGAATAAGTATGAAACAAAGGATTTAATGGGTTTTTTCTGTCTAGGGTTACTGAGAAGCTGAACGGGGACTTGTCTTGGCTTAATATATATTTACGATAAGGAATTGCTTCTTTAGTGCGTATAAGGACTAAATGCAGTCTCATTCAGGTTCAATTGCAACCAATTATAGTCCGTTGTATATTGAGCACTATTGAAGTGTAATCACGTGGATACAAATAATATATATATCAGCTGTCATCATAATTTAACAAAATTATATATTGTCTCATTGCACACATTTTTTTTTTCACGTACGATTCAGGATCATTGCTTTACGTAGTGCGGTGAATATTTAGGATCATGAGTGTGGTAAACGATGTTCAGTTGTTGATGACCGTGGGCGGATAAGTGACTTTTCATTAACCTCTTGAATTGGTATTTTATTGGGTTCGAAATCCTTGCAGTGTAATTCATGGGCAAACCTAACTTTTGTAACGACGCGATACATGTAAGCAACTTTATCTGTGGATTAGTTTAACTACTTGAGCCCCATCCTCGCTTTGGCAAGTCTAACTTCTTGAACCCCATCCTTCGACATATGATATGTGACGTGCAAAACAGTGGTTTCCTATCCATACACACGTTATTGATCGATTCATAAGTTATTTAACTAGTAAATTTGATTTTCAATACTATATTTACATACTAACTATACCATATGATGAGATTCAAACATTCAGGGAGTGAAGATAACTATGAGAATGTTAACGATCAATTTTTAAAATTCTATCTGTCAGCTATCGTTTTGCATCGCGAATAAGAAATGTAATAAAAATTCATAAACGACGTGGATGGTGACCCAATTATAAGTTACATGATAACTATATCATTTGTTGAGATTCGAGTAATTTACCCACCGTTCGTAATAATTACTGCATTATACATAAGTAACATATTGTGCCGCTCGTTTAATAAAATTAAAACGTCACTAGTAACTTTTGGTTTGCAACGAGAGTAAAATAAGATAGGTACGCAGAATTACAAAAAAAGTTATATAATCCCCGTGGATGGGACGTATATTTGGCATTGCAGTATTTGTAGCTGTTTTGCCACGACAAACTTATATCTTTTTAGGACGCCCTATCCGGCGAGATCTGTTATCCGGCGAGATCCGTTATTTACACAAATTCTCGAATTTCAATCCAAGGGTTCTGTCATCCGTGGACAGCAGATTGTATCCACCTGAAATTGTAACCAAATATAATCGAGAATAAAAGCTTGTTGTTTTATCATGAGCTCCCGCACAGAATCCACGTGTATATCTATGGCTAATAACTTCCACGTATAAGAATTGGATAAATAACAGGGAGGTTAAAGCATAGACTTTTTATATTTCCCTCAAAAACAATTTGTTACAATTACAATTCAGATATTATAATATCTCGCTTGGGGGAATAGTAGAAAGGGGATATGTTGCAGTTTTGTCTCACGACTCACATCAACCTGTATCCCAATGCATGCTCATGTCCACACAAAATATTTCCTTATCTGATATTAATTTTTTTTTTTATACCTGTATTACTGTATGTAATATTTATATCATTAGATTTCGCGATTTTTCTAACTTTGGGCCCGCTGAAAATAGGAAATTAAAAAATGAAAAAATGGTAGCTAAAGTCCTTATACGTCTGACTGATAGCTAACGTAAAGTAATTACGATACAGCCTTCAAAGCCTTCTCATTTCAATTCTTTTTAACTTTCTCGTCCCTTCATCTTCTCTTCCTCTGCAATTTTTACTTTATTGTTACTTTATTGGACATGAAAGTATACCATAAAATACCTATTGATTTATTTTCTTTCGCTGTCTGATTTCTCTCTTTTACGACTTCTTTTCGTTTCACATATGTGCTCCCAAGTCATAAAGTATATCCACCTCATAACACGTTTAAGATGTGTATCAAATACACATCAATTAGATCATTACATTAATGATCATTCCCTCATAAAGTATATCCAGTTCGCTTAGGTGTGTGACCCTGTAGGATCATATAATACTAGCAATGAGTTCATAATTCATAGATCATCAGTGGCTTCTAGCAAAACATTATGACCACCTAGTATCATATGAATGTCTAATCTCGACAACACAACTATCTCTAGAGTTAATACAAGTATGATTTCAGGACATTCCCAACAATCTCCCACTTGTACTGGAATCATCTATTCCCATAATCACCAGAATCTGTGAATCGCCCGAGATGTGTCACTTCTCTCATCAGTGTGTATGTTGTAGAAATTGTAATACAACAGGGAAAATTTGATGATTTTAATGGTAAATGAAGAAATTAATTAGCTACTGAAATCAACACAGAGGCCTTTGCAAGACACAAACAACTTGACACAACTAAAATGCGATTAAAAGACTAAGTCGTAATGAATATATGAGTTGCAAGAAATTTTTTCTACTTGTAAATTATTCTTGGTTTTTATTTCCTTAGTAATCTTTCCGTACATAAGAAGTAAAAGAAACATGAACCGAATATTAACTAGAGCTTATTTATGGGCAGAAAGTGATGGTGTAGTCAACTCCGGTACAAGTGAAGAGACTCGTTACGTCGTCATAAGCGTAGCTATAGGTGTCAAGGCAAGCTTTCTTAAAAATCATCGAGTAATTTGTCGGAGGACAAGTTTGCACCGTCTTGAAAGCTCTTCAGCAGCAATAGTCATCCTTACCAAACCCCGCACATGCGCTCATGCACATCGCGACTTTGTTTTGACGATCCATGACCTTAAGGTCGTCAGGGCATACCGCGTTGAGGTCGGCTCCACAGCCTGCGGATTTGCAGTCTGTGGAAGGTTTTATCCCCAGCTTAACATTGTAACCATTGATGAAGCTCCCGTCGTAGTAATCCTGCCTTGCATTGCCTACAAAGTATCCGTAAAGAATTTTTTTTTTTTTTGAAAAAAGAAGGTTTGATATCCAACTATATCATATAAATTAGTCTTGTATAATATATATTTAACCTTTCATTTCTATTGTTTCTTTATATTTAACCTTTTATTTTCATTTGACTCTATTTTTTCTTAAAAATGAATCATTTAATTTTTTTTTTTTTTTAAACTAAAATAATGTAATGCTCAAGTGACCCACTAAAACCAAAAATGACGACCCAAGACATTTCGTCGAAAACTACCAAAACTTCAAGACCCATATAAGTGGCTACTAATTAAGTCCTCGATGGCTTCAACTCTATATATCTTATCTCTGCCTCTCTTCTATATAAAGTCATACACATGAGTCACATTGATCACCAGTAAACTAAGAGAGCTAGAGTAAAATTAAGATGGTATCTTCTACAGTCTCTTCCATGCTCCTCTTTCTCATTCTTCTCTTTCTTGTGTTTCTCCATATGGATGAAGCCCTTGGTGAACAAACGCAACTCTACAAACTTGGTGAGTCTTTAAATAAAATCATCGCTATTATACTTTATTAGCTTGGTCTATTAATTAGAAGTGTTTAATCCGTATTTTGATTTCGGTTATCCCGAATTTTGAGTTTTATCAATTTGAAAAAACGAAATGACAAAAGTAAATCGTAATCTAACATCAATTTTATACAATTTTGATTGCTTTTAGTTCATAATTAATTAAATCATCTTGCTTTTTTAAAACAGAAAGATAAAACCATTATAGTTTTTTTTTTTTTTTTGCACTGTTCGGTTCGGTTCATATTGAAATTTACTAATTAGGTTTTAATAACCACGGTCCAATACAGTTTAAAGATCGGATTATCCAGATTACGAATACACAAATGACCACTTAAATTCGCAAACCTTGACACCGTAATATATCTATATATATGTAACTAATGTGTTTGGGACGTTCTTGGTGCAGAAGAGACAAACCCTCCTGATCAACTGATGGTCCAAAGGCGCGTTCTTGGTGTCAACTTGTTGGCCGATTTTTTCAAACTTATCGAACCAGAATATTTGAAGGTGGGGAACTCATTCCAACGAGCAGATTTGAAGATATACCAAAAACTTCTCAAGAAAATCGAAGAATTTGTTCTCCAGAAACCAAAAAATACAATATCCCAAGCACGTTTGAAGAAAGCCCAAGAACTTTTGAAGAAAAGGCAAGAAGATTTTGAGAAAAAAACTAGAATATTTGAGAAAATCCAAGACCTTCTAGATGAAGTAATTAAAAAAGTTCCTCCGCCGCCTCCAAAAATTCCGTCTAACTTGTTGAATATTCCTCCGCCGCCCCGAATGTTTCACTGAGGCACACACAAACTGATGAAGTCACTGTAACGGAACCGGAGAGAAGAGTATCAATACGAACCAGAGTACCTAACCGAAAATACTTGGGTTAATTGGGAGCTCGGTTTGTTTTGGTTATTTCATATTTTTCTTATTTGTTTTAATTGTTTCAGTTGTTAATAACGAGAAGAATTGGTCTTCCTGTTGAATAGGAACCATCTTCTCCACTTTCCCATTTTTCCTTTGTTGTAGGAGCTACGTCTCCATTTCCATTCCTGTACTTGTCTATTTAAGATAATCAAAAAGCCAAAAAGAGGCAATCTTAATTGCCCAAAAAAGTATCGTGTTCTTATTTCTCTCTGCAACTATTTCCATTGTTCTGTTCTTACACTTTCACAAATATCGACCTCACCATAAACCTGGTCATTGACCTCACTATAGCTTCGAATGCGTTTCCCTCCCCCTCTATCTCGCTCTATATATATATATAGATATGCACCTTGTTTTACGTTGTGGTTTGGTTTAAGATTTCTATGTTGAACATTCTATAACTATAAAAGTGAGTTGGAATAATATGTAGAATGTTCATTGTCGACAAAAGTATATTACAACATTGTATCCAAGACAGAAAAACACGATTAATGCGTCAACATGTGTCACATAAAAAAAATTAATGCGTCAACATGTGTCACCAAAAGACAGAAAAAATCTTGGGTTTTCGAATGTCTATATAAGCTTTAAATTTATTTAGATTCTCGGAGATAAAAAAAATTATTGTTAAATAGAGAAATCTGTCATTAAATAGAGAAATTTGTAGGTTAAATTATGATTTTGTATAAATAAGCCTATTCAAAATTTGTTTTCTTATCTATCCATTGGATGATTCCCCCTTCCTCTATTATACTGTTGGTTCTCATTTTAGTTGGGTTGTATCAGATTTAATCTCAACTCTCCATTTTACTGTCCCAAAAACTGGGTTACTCGTATTCTCAAGAGACAATCATGTGTTCACTCTTTTCTATATACACAATAATTAGCCTTGAGCAGAAGCATGTAGTTCACTCCTTTCTATATATACACACAATCATGTGTTTGAGACTTCGAAAGTCTTGGTCTTTTGTCTTCACCTTATCATTTTAACAAAAAAGAAAAAAGAAAAAAAGAGAGACTTCGAATTTTCGAAAGTCTTGGTCTTTTGTCTCCCTCTTACAATTAGAAATTTAGAACGTATCTTATCGTTTGGAACGTGTGTATTATTTTCCCATATTGTTTTTAATTGACACTTATTACATTTTTTGAATTTAATTTTAATTTGTATACCTAAATATTTATTTTATTTTCTTAATAAATTCCCCTTTTTGTCTTCTTATGCTTCTATAATATAAAAAGTTAAATTTTTTTATTCGTTACAAGTCTACAAATTGTTTTTTTTTTGTTGTTAAAAAAAAATAATTTTAATTTCTTATCATTTATTATTACTTGAGATAACATAAATTTTCATTAGTTGTATTCATCCCATCCAAACTTTCGTCATCTTGATTTTATCTTACAAATTTAGACTTATTTGCACATTTTGTCACTTATCTTTAGATTCATTAGTTTTTAACACTTTTTCAAGGTTCTAAAAAAGTTGAACTTTTTCCTCCAAAATGACTAAAATACCTCATTTTGTCTTTGCATGTACTGTTTATGTTTTTTCGTGTATCGTATACAAGCGTACACACCGGACTGTAGAAAAGCAAATATGTTATGAGAAAATGCTAAAAACTAATGAAACTAAAAATAAGTGCCAAAATTTGCAAAGCTCTCACAAAGTTATATAAAATTGAGAGTTGCGAAAAATTTCAATTTTTTAAAGTTTCATTAATTTTAAGACTTTTCTCAAGTGTTACTAGAAAGTAGCATTTTGATTGTGTACTATACATGACAATCTTCGGTTCTCTCGATGAGAATATCTTGTAAACCTATTGCGCTAAGGTATGCGTACATCCTTTTCTTCCAAAGCGAGAAATCGCCAGATCCATCGAATCGATCTACTTCAGTATCACAAACATCTAGAATTGATTGAGCTCAGATCTTTAAGCTGCTCTTTTTCGATGTTTGAATCTCTAATCCGCGAACCTCCTTCGTGAGCAAGAACCTAGGCTCTTATACCACTTGTGCTGATATGAGGTCTAATTGGCACTTACGATTAGGGGATCGGAGATCGATTCATGAGATAGAAAAAGTAAGAATGAAAGATTGACACTGAGAGTGAACGAGTTGGAGATTCTCGCTAGAGCTCTCTACAATGGAAGTCTCACTCTCTCTCTCACACACTCTCTCTCACTCTCAATCCATAACAACAACCCTAACTTCTCGGATTGGATATGATCGACGATTGCAAGACAACAACAAAAGAAGAAGAATATGACTTTATATCTTACACCAAAAAAAAAAATAACTGAATAAAATTATGAGTTATTTGCAAGAATGGACACTTTTTTATTCATTTTAGTTTTTTCACTTTGTTTTTAAAAAAAAAAACATTTTTCATCTTTTAGTGGGTAAATGACAAAAATATCCCCTTCTGTCATCCCGTATACCGTCCACAGACGTACACGCCGTACAGTGCGGAGCTTAAATTGTCATGAACCATTATGAGAGTGTTACTTTCTAATAACGGAGTGCTAAAAACTAATGAAACTAAAAAAGTAAATTTTTTTTGCAAAGCTCTTTATAATTAGTACTCCCTCCGTGTCATTCACACATCTATTATATAATGGCTCAAGAACTCTCTCCAGGAGTCTGCCACATCATCGCACCAGCGAATGACACGTGTCCAAACCAATTATTTTTTTCACGCTTTTTTTTATTTTCCCTTTCGTTATTCTTTCACGGTATATTTTTCCCTTTCGTTATTTCATCCCCAACGCTTTAATTCTAAACTCTTCGGTCTCTTCCAGTGTGAGACGTAGTCTCTCTCTTCGAGTGCAACCCAAATCTCCCCCTTTCTTTCTACCCTCTCAATTTCTCTGTAATCGCTTTTGTCTTCCACCATTATTTTCGTCTTGATCGATCGCTACTAGAATTGTGCGTTTGTTTCTTTGCTGATAATTTGCAGTTCTAGGCTTTTGATCTCGAGGTAGTAATGTCTGTTCTTGTCTCTCTGTTGTCTGATTGTTATACTCTTTGCTTCTTGGATCTAATTCAATTTGCTTTTTCTCTGATCGTGATCTCTCGATTTTGTCTTGCTCCCGCTGGTGGATTTTAGGTTTTGGAGTTTTGAAATTTCATGTCGTAGGCTTTGATTGTATTTTAATTTCTGCTGTGATTCTGTGAATCCAATTGCATGGTTTTGTTTCCGTCCCACTTCTCGTGGCGGATATGTCCCTTACTGTTGAGTTCGTTAATGGAAAGTAGGGCTCTCTCAACTGTGTCTTTGATGCTTTGCTTGCTTTCTCAACGCGGAAACTTTAGTAAAATTTTATCTTTGATTTTGTAGGAATCTTTGAGCAGAGTAATTCAAAACTAAATGAAGTCTTGAGATCTTACAGCATTGATTTTTAACATGATTCTCCATGATTTTCCATGTGACTAGCTAGCCAAGGCTCTAGATGAGAACGAGGGAGATTACGCAGGTATATATCCTCTAATTGCTTATGCTCTTAGTTATTAGAAATAGTGTTTTTAGTATTTTCTGATTCTTATCTGAATATTATATATGTTTATTTAGCTCTCAAATCTTCAACGTTATTAGAAGATATTCTTTCTGCAGACACTCACTTTTGCATGGGTCAACTTCTTCTTCTCTGGATTTGTTGCAGGTTATTTTCCTTAAAAATGTTTCTGCCATTACAATTCTTCGTCGCTTGATAATAAACAACATTCATGAAGTTGATCTAAACCTGGCTGTTCACTGCTTTTTAATTTGACAAATAGTTAAATTGTCTCTTGATTCTCTAGGAAGACTAATCCTTCGGCTAATTTTTGGCTTTTAACTTGTCCCAACTTAAATCAACGCATGCTCTTTCAACTTCCTCCTATTTTACTTTCTATTTTGTAACTCCTTCCAGCCATTATTATTGTCATTTAAGTGGTGAATTCATTATTCATTTAATACTCATTACAGGAGAATCCTACTAGCTTATATATTTTAACGAATATACACATTCTACTCATCCTTGTCAAAAATAGCTTCCCTAAATCTAAATAGTTGTTTACATTTCTTATCAACTATTAGTCTAACACTTTCTTTTTCATGGATTTGTTTCCTCACAACCTTCACTCATATGCTACCTTTGATGATTTACGCATTGTAGTTGAATCACAATCTGTTGTTTCTCGAATTCTAAGATTGTGGGAGGTTCACAATGAAGCTGGATATGAAGATATTTCTAGAATTTCAATGCTCATGCTTGATGAAAAGGTATGTGATTATATTGCCCAATTTTATATTAAAGCAACATTAAATCCATGATTAACTTATTATATCTTAAAACAGAATACTACAATACATTGCTTCATCCCTTCACAACTAGCACCCCATTTCTTACGAGATATGAGGGAAGGAAATATTTTTCAACTTGGTGGTTTTGATCTTTTCCCATGCACCAAACTATACAAGATTACTAACCATCCATTTCTCATCATATTCAACCCTACCACATCCTTCGTTGAGGTCAACTGCTCACTCTTGCTCAAATAGAATTTGCGGACAGCTGAGGATAAAGGCATAAAGCACATGAGACAACAAAAAACCATAACTAACACGAATTCAAATTTATGACGACTCACTAAACCACCAAAATAATCTGCAGGAAATTAGAAATAAAGCATTACGTACCCGTAATATAGACTCCTAATATACATTGATCGTTGAGAACCCATCAGATAGGACATCCAAGTATCAAACAAATGCCAAAGATATAACGAAAAGTTAGTTGAATATAACGTTCCAAGTTAGAAATTCATTCTCACAGTTTTCTAAGGAATGGCTGAATAAATTTCTAGAACTGAAAGATGCATAACGAAAGCTAAACAACTGCAAACAATCTAGAACAAATGGAACACTTTTCTCACATTTTTCTTTTGAAAACCATAAATCCACACTAAATTAAAGAACAAAGCATTGATCTGTGAAAGTAAGAAGTCCTACTAATTGACTATAAAACTAATCCGCAAGAACCTCTATAATTGGCTAACTCTCCTCAGGAATCGAGAAGACCGAGTACGTTAACTATTTGCAGAGAAACAAAGAAGATGAGATTAAACAGACAGAGAAAACACAGACAAGGAAGCCACAAAAAAAAAAAAAAACGCGTCTCCGACAAACAAAATGAAACAAACTATCTTCCCGATTTGGTCCAAATTGTTAGAAAATCAAAGTATTCCAGTTAAACATTACAAATATACACAACCAACTCAAGCAATTACCTTCTCCAACTTGTACAATGTTAACCTCTCTCTCGCTAACTTCAACACCGCATGTTACTGGTAGAACCGACAAGGATTGCGTTTCTTAGTTCGACAAACTTCTGTAAAAAAACAAAAAAATGTGATACAAACAAAGGTGAACGGGGAACCTAATTTCATTTTTTTTTTTTAAAGTAACCTAAAAAAAATGGGCCTCATATAATCAAAAACATAGCCCACGAATATATTGAAACAGATTCTAAGCCCATTTATATTTATAATCGTAAAAAATGAGTTGATGTGTTGTTGTGTTCTAGAAAATAATAGGTCTTACGTATATTAAAATTAAAATATGTGTTGTAATGTAAATTTGGAATTATAACGAACTATAACTCAAAGAATAGTAAACCAAAGGAAATTGAAAATATAAGAAGAATGGTTATAAAATATTAACAGACCCTACAATTTTATAAATAACAAATACACAAAAATGGCTATAGAAAAGGTTTTTAACAAAACACTATACAAACGTTAACATTTAACTTAAATTAAAATTAGGAAAAAATAAAAGCAAAAAAATNCATGATATCAAAGAGGTTTACCAAAACACATATTACAAGAAACAAACTCATACTAACAAAAAAAGTACCAAAATCATAACTTAAATCACAAACAAAACTACAAATATAGTAAATAAATATTTGTTTAATATAATTAGGTAAATTATAATACAAATAAAAAATAAAAAATATATAACAAAATCTACCCGCGCGTTGCGCGGACTCTCACCTAGTATTAATAAAACATAATACAAATACTATTATACACTTAAAAAACAATTTTGACTATTAGTATTTTTCATTAGATACAAGTCAAATTAGGTATTTAATACTAAAATTTACATTGAAACCTAAAACGACACTTAACTTAAAACACAAAAACAATCTTTAAACACACTTATTTTAAAATGGAGGGAGTATATGTTATGTTTTAAATTTCTGTTTTGGTGAAATATGCTATCTAGTTCTTACTATTTTGCTTCGTGATGCAGAATAGACAATCAAGATGAGGAGGAATTTGGGAGACAACGACTACAAAAGCTTCAAAATGGAGATTCCACCGAGCGTATCGAGACAATGCGGGGGAGCACGACGACGCACCACTTATCGTCCAGATGATGAGTTCGATGGAAACTCCTCAACCTACTTCTGTAAAGAGTGCGTCTCATCCCTCACGGGAGACATCTGTATTACTAAGCATTGCACTATCACCAAAACCTGTGAATCGTTCAACAAGTCAACAACTCACCCGAGACGTGCCACGAGTCTCATCAGTGTGTACGTTGTAGTAACTGAATTACAACAGGGAAAAATTGATGATTTTAAAGGTATATGAAGAAATCAACACAGAGGTCTTTGCAAGACACAAATTATTCTTGGTTTTATTTCTTTAGTACGCAAATCAGCTGATGAGTGTAACAACTGAATACTTTAATAGTGGAAGAAGATATTAATCTTTCCGTACATAAGAAGCAAAAGAAACGTGACCCGAATCTTAACCAGAGCTTATTTATGGGCAGAAAGTGATGGTGTAGTCAGCTCCGGTACAAGTGAAGAGACTCTTTTTGTCGTCATAAGCGTAGCTATAGGCGTCAGGGCAAGCTTGCCTAAAAATCATTGAGTACTCCGTCGGAGGACAAGTTTCCGCCGTATTGAAAGCTCCGCGGCAGCAATATTGATCCGTATTAAACGCCGTACAAGCGCTTTTACACGCCACGACATTGTTTTGAGAATCCATGACTTTAAATTTCTCAGGGCATACCGTATTGAGGTCGGCTACACAGCTTGCGTATTTGCAGTCTGTTGAAGGTTTTATCCCCATCTTGACATTGTAACCGTCGACGAGGCTCACGTCATAAGAATCCTGGCCGGCATTGCCTACGAGGGTGAATTCAGCCAGAGTGACTGGTGGAACTCCGCTACCGGTACATCTTAGACCGCCGCTGCAGTCTCCAGTAACGCACTTACCGTTACCGGAGGGGTCAAAGTTGCAGTCGGTACGAGCCCAGAACCGGCCTGACCATCCCGCAGGAGCCGTGAACTGTCGAGAATCGCCTTGATTCAATTCAAATCCGCCCTCGCCGAGGGTGATGCCTGGGCTGGCGAGAGTTCCGGGCCATACTTTGAAAGGACAATTGTTCTGTATAGTGAAGACGGTGGCGGAAACAGCAACTCCACCTGTAATTTCAAAACACCAAACCAATTCATCAAAAAGGAAGCTTCATCAGAAACAATTGTTATTCTCCTTATAAAACAGAGGAAACAGAGGAGATGGTGTAGAGTGTAATAGCGAATGGAGAAAGATAACACATAAGTGAAACAGAGAAGAAACAAAGACAAAGTGTGTTTGATGTTGTTACTTGTTATGAACACGAAGAAGAGAATGTGAATACAAGACAACTTCGCCATTTTTTATTTGTGTGTTTATGTGCTGGGGATGATGATGATGAATGTTAGTCGCACCGATCATCTATTTATAAGTGCAGGTTCGAGGTGGTGGCGTAGTGTGTCATCATTTTTGATTAATGGTAATTTTTTATTTCTTGGTAGATATTTTATTTGGTGTCGTATCCGCTAAGGAACCACTTGGGAAATTTGTTATGGAAACAAAGATTGAGAGTATGAGATGGGCAGCTTTGACTTTGAGTTGATTTGTCTACAAAAGAGTGATCTTTGAAATGGACTCCAAAGACTTGGGTGACTTTGCTAAACAAGAATGAAGATAGAACAAGTGTTTCACCAAGTTAGGTAATTGCTATAGAGGAACTAGACATGATGTAAGCGACTTTGTTTAATAACTTGTTGAGCAANATATATATATATATATAAATGCTAAAACGATTTTTATTATGAAACGATGAGATTAGAAATTAGAAACAAGTTAATAAACATTGAACCAAACTTTGGGTCCGAGAAAATAGTAATTGACTTAACTAAGTCTTGCCATGACTATGGGGTTTCTGGGAACGGTTCAAGAGAAATAGAAAAGAATGATGGGACTTAACTTTGTTTGTTGCAAACCTGCCGTGTGCCAAAGTTAACGACGGACCCAATTGACGTTTCCAGCAAATAAATACTTTTTTCGGAGAAAAGCAGAAATTGGTTTTGTATTTTATCAAGAAATTATTGTGGTCTGTGAAATCTCGAAGAAAAATCTGTAGTGAAAGGGTGATGGAAACTATGGAATTGTCTTTTTATGATCCAACGGGGGAGGAGGAAGGAGATTGGCTCTTCTTATGGAGAATAAACTTGAGTTTCTCTTTCACATTTGAACTAGTTAACTAGGCCTAGCACAGAAAACCTGCAATTTGGGACTACTTTTTGTGACTCCTGTTTCGGTCGCAAATATTAGCGACATAAATGTGACGAATTTGAGACTCAAGAACGACTAAACAAAACGGAGAGGTGAAAATGTCGCAAATAAACGACCAACACTATTAGTCGCACAATCGTCCTATATTTGCAACGAATTGACGACGATTTTGCGATCATAAAAATGTCGTCGCAAACTAGTAGCAAAATAGGACTAACTACCGACTACTATTTTAGTCACAAGAATTAGTCGCAATGTAGTCCCACTTTTGCGACTTCTTTGCAACTTGATACAACTAGTCACAGTTTAGTTTCAAATTAGTGAGTAAATAAAGTTGGTAAAAAACATCATTGAGCTCGAGTATCCAGGATTTGTGAATTTAAAGATCACACTTTTCTACTGCGAATGGTTTGACCTTACGATTGGAAAAGGCACTCGAAAGCAAGATGGAGGCATTGTTGACGTGCTCTCAACAAGGAAATATCAGAATTACGAACCATTTATTTTAGGTACGAATTAATAATATTTTAATTAAACTAAGTATGTATGTGTGTATACATGTATACTGCTAATTTTACATGTGTATAATTAATGTTCGCAGGGTCTCAAGCTGATCAAGTTTGTTATCTTCCATACCCATCCACTAAACGACCTCGGAAAACGTGGCTCAGTGTTCTCAAAGTAAATCCAAGAAATGTTGTACAAGGAAAGTTCAATGAAAAGGAGCTCGTTATATTGCAGCAGCCCATTGATGAAGGAATGACGGATACGATTGAAGAAATCATAATTGATACTTTTGTGGACAAAAATCATCCTTTCGAAGAAATTGATTTTGAAATCGAAGACGCTGATGTAGAAGACGAATTTCATTGTAACTTATCATCTTCTGATGATGAAGACGAGGAGTTTGAATAATATTTTCAACATTTAGATATTTAATTTGTATTAAAATTAGTATAAGGAAATATCTAAGAATTTTTTAAGTATAATAATGCAAACTTTATTCCAGATATCTAGCACTAAATGTGTATTTGCAACGAATAATTACAACGGCACATTGGTAACACACCTTACATAATTACGAGAGGTGTGCGCTTCGAAACTCAAGGAAGCAACAAGCTACCTTTTCATATATTTTAATACGCGTAAGGTTGTGACTCATGAACGCTAGTCACAAAACAGTTACACTTTGCTACGATGATGTATTTCTGTCACGCATTTGCGACATATATGCGACCAACACCTGAGTTTGTGACGAATATGGGACGTATTACCAACGCCTAACGATCTTTTTTTTTTTTTTTTTTTGTGTATACAATTGTTTGAACTACTAAAGACACTAAAGCAATATATAACACAAAAATAACAAAAGAATTTCGATCTTATGAAAAAAGAGTTTGCAAATCCTTAATATGTATAAGTGTTACATGAGAGTTTATAAGAAGTGTTTGAATTTGTATTCTACTTTATAAATTTACACTTCTAAATGTAGTTTTGATTCATTTAACTTAGAAACCTTGTTTAAGCTTCTTAAATGAATGATTTTATGATCCTATGAACTTTTATTTAGCTTTTAAAGTTCTAAAATTCATATGCAGATGGTTGTGACTCATGAAAGTATGTCACAAAACCGTTACACTTTGCGACGCCTTAGTTATTTTAGTCATTCATTTGCGACGCGTATAAGACGTATATGCGACCAACGCCTGAGGTTGTGACTAATATGTGACGTATTACCAACGCCTAACGATCCTATTTTCAATTTCAAGAATAGAGCTTTATAAATATGTTGAATTCTTTGTGTATACAATTGTTTGAACTACTAAAGACACTAAAGCAATATATAACACAAAAATAACAAAAAAATTTCGATCTTATGAAAAAAAAGTTTGCAAATCCTTAATATGTATAAGTGTTACATGAGAGTTTATAAGAAGTGTTTGAATTTGTATTCTACTTTATAAATTTACACTTCTAAATGTAGTTTTGATTCATTTAACTTAGAAACCTTGTTTAAGCTTCTTAAATGAATGATTTTATGATCCTATGAACTTTTATTTAGCTTTTAAAGTTCTAAAATTCATATGCAGATGGTTGTGACTCATGAAAGTATGTCACAAAACCGTTACACTTTGCGACGCCTTAGTTATTTTAGTCATTCATTTGCGACGCGTATAAGACGTATATGCGACCAACGCCTGAGGTTGTGGGCTTGATTGGTATAACATATAGTAGAGCAGTAGCAGTAAGCAGCAGAAGCAGAAGCTGTATGCTTTGATTAATGTACACATTTTAAGTGATTGGCAGAGCTGTAAAATATTATATATAGAATTANGTATAACTTCGTATAATGTATGCTATACGAAGTTATTACGATAAAATTAAAAAATAAAATAATGGTAAATAGTAGTTTTAAAAGTATAAAATTTACACTTTAATATAAACATAATTTTTGATATTATTTAACAAAATAAATTAGTTATATAATTTTTAAAAAATTTTTTTGATATTTTATAGGTTAATGCTTTACCAAAAGCTTCATATGAAAGCATAGAGGGAAGAGCATTTGCAGAGCATCTGCAGCTTCTAAATGCTTTCCTAAATGCTTTATCAACAAAAGTTGATTGGTTAATAAAAGGCTTAATGCTTCTTTAAATGCTCTACCAATCAAGGTCTAATATGTGACGTATTACCAACGCCTAACGATCCTATTTTCAATTTCAAGAATAGAGCTTTATAAATATGTTGAATTCTTTGTGTATACAATTGTTTGAACTACTAAAGACACTAAAGCAATATATAACACAAAAATAACAAAAGAATTTCGATCTTATGAAAAAAAAGTTTGCAAATCCTTAATATGTATAAGTGTTACATGAGAGTTTATAAGAAGTGTTTGAATTTGTATTCTACTTTATAAATTTACACTTCTAAATGTAGTTTTGATTCATTTAACTTAGAAACCTTGTTTAAGCTTCTTAAATGAATGATTTTATGATCCTATGAACTTTTATTTAGCTTTTAAAGTTCTAAAATTCATATGCATATGGTTGTGACTCATGAATGTATGTCACAAAACAGTTACACTTTGCGACGCCTTTGTTATTTTAGTCATTTATTTGCGACGAGTATAAGACGTATATGCGACCAACACCTGAGGTTGCGACGAATATGTGACGTATTACCAACGCCTAACGATCCTATTTTCAATTTCAAGAATAGAGCTTTATAATTATGTTGAATTCTTTGTGTATACAATTGTTTGAACTACTAAAGACACTAAAGCAATATATAACACAAAAATAACAAAAGAATTTCGATCTTATGAAAAAAAAGTTTGCAAATCCTTAATATGTATAAGTGTTACATGAGAGTTTATAAGAAGTGTTTGAATTTGTATTCACTTTATAAATTTGCATATTGCTTTCTGTTCAAATGTTTATTTTTTTCTTCTGATTTTCATCTTCTATTCAAATGTTTATTTGATTTGCTGAGCATTTTTCTGAGTGATCAAACTTGCTGTCGGTGTTTTGCTGAGCACGAATTGTTAGAAATAGGTTAAAATACTTGCTGTTGATTAATGAGTGATTCACTGGTTCTGCTCTGATTGCTTGCTTATGTTGGACTGGTTTTGCTTCTGTTAAGTTTGTTTACCGCTGCTTATGTTGCTTGAATGATTCCCTTTCACTTGCAGTTTGATGTTATTGACTGGGACATGAACTTTCTCTTCTGAATCCACTTTGAATCATGTCAAATTGTTAGCAACTTTATCTTGCAGATTGGATTGGAACTTTGAATTGTTAAGCATATAACCTTGATGTTTAGCTTCTTATTCGTTGGTCTTGTGGCTCTTCTGTTTTTTTCTGTGTTTAGTGCACTGAAACAGATGAGAAGGGCAACCTTTTTGGACTTGGAAGACTTGGAGAGACGGTCAACAAACGGAAAAGGAAGGAAAGTTATGCAAGTTCTTCCTCATCATCCATGATTGATCAGATGATCAGATGCAAGAACAACTTGACAATGCTCGTCGGAAGATAGCTGATCAAGCAGCAGAAAATGCTCGACGTGATGCAGAGCAACGCGATGCACAAACTCGGATCTCAAGCTTGGAGATGGTAATCTCCTACTTGAAGACCAGCAATCCCCAGTTAGCAGCATTTGTGGCTTCTGGAGAAGCCACCGCAGCAGTCAACGCCGTAGCAACAAATGCAGTCAACGCCGCAGCAACAGATGCAGTCAACGCCGCAGCAACAGAAGCAGTAACCACTGAACCACCCACTGCACCAGCAGCAAACGTAGCAGGCACCCCACGCACTTCCCCCTTGTCAAACACTTCATCAACTACTCCTTAGGCACACACTTAGCTTGGACAATTGAACATCTAGGATTTTGTTATTTTGGTGTGTTTGGAACAAATATTTTGGATCTTTTGGTATGTTGTAGGATCGGATGTTTGGTATGTTGTAGGATCGGATGTTTGGCTTTTATTATTGGATCTTTTGGTATTTAGATTTTTTTTTTTAAAACTATATTCAGGTACGTCACAAAATGGTTACTATATAAGACTATTCTAATTTTGGAACTACAAAAAAGAAGTGGCATATTCGTTGCTAATGTGTGACGATTTTGCGACCACAGATATAGTCTTAAACTGGTCACGCAACAGTGGTCGCAAAATTGTCACGCATTAGCAACGAACATGCCACCACTTTTTGTACTCTCATTTACAGTTTTGTGACTGAGTTGCAACCCAAGACTTAGTCTTGCATATATGACTTTTCGTATAGGTCACAAATTCGACGCGAATTGACAAAATTGTTGTAGTGACTAAATGGTCTTTAATCTCTGACTACAAGAATCAGTTGTAACAAAGTCGCGCTTTTGGGACTCTATTATTCTGTCACAAAATAGTCGCACAAATACGACGCGTATACCGTGTAACAAAGTAGTCGTTAATAAGCGACGGTTTTGAGACTGAAAAAATAGTAGTCGTTAACAACTAGTTGAAATATTGTCCATACAGAACAAGTTTGAGTTTTGTATTATTGTCCATACAAATTATTCGAAAAAACGTTGATTCTACCACTCTATACAAATTATTCGTTTTTGTTTTGACTAGTCAAGCCGAAAAACGTTGTCTACCACTCTTTACATTATTGAATCCCTGTTAATAGTAAAAAAAAAAAACATTAATAAATTTGAAAACTCTAAGAGAAAACATATACATATATGTCGTAGACATATGTCATGGACAACAATTATTGTCGTATATAGCTTGACTATATATTATAATTTATGAACTTTCTACTTAAAATCAATAAACAATAAGTGGTTTGATATATGCCCCTTATATTCTATCATACGTCCCATCAAATTTTTAAAGTGGGATTCCTAATACGTCCTTTTAAAATAAAGGCTATTCCAGTTTATCTCGAACCAAATCTTACTCTAAGATCGGTAACAATATGCCTTGCATGAACCACACCATGCCCTACCTGAGTCATCCTACTTGGGTCAACAAACATAGATTTTGATACAAACATAGATTTTGATATAATGTTAAATTTCATAGATGTCCAATTCAAACCAATTAGCAATGAATGAATTAGTTTATATCCATTTATATATTACTTTGGTCCGGATCATAACTTTCAATATGGGATTTCTAAGACACTCACTCGAGATAATAGCTTTTCCATTCCAAGTCGAACCGAATGTAACTATAAAACCGACAATAAACCTTATTTAGGCCATTCATGGGCCAGAACAACAAAATGGGCTCTAATACCATTATGTATTTGTAACTCAAAATTAATTGATAATCAGTAGATTGATTTATATCTTTTGTATAATAATTTAGATTCCAACAAATTTCCGATTTGGGATTTCTAACACTACTTATGTCCGTAAAGATTTTTTGTCTACATCCATCATCATTTTCAACTGACAATCAGGGGCTATGTTACATGTTTGACTAAGATGGTCCAAATTAGGCATCTGCTTGATTGTGTGCTAAGTACTCCGCTGATTAGGCAGTCTATTTGTATGTTACCTCCATGCGTTACTAAAATGAAACCTTTAACCCTATTTTCTTAGCGTCTTTTTAGTTATTCTTGTTTCGTTACTCAGCATGAGATGTATGTCGATAATAATCAATACTAGCGTAGCATGTGCATTAAATTAAAGTTGGTTTGTTGTTTGTTCAAACAGTGAAGCACATACTCTCCCCGGTCTAAATATATATAGCCTTAAATTTTTAGCTCTAACCAGTACCAACAATTGGTAAACTAATGTGTGCTTGATGATACTATCATTAGACCAAACTTGCTCTTTGTTTTTATTATTGCTTGATGGCTCATTGAATATTATTACTTTTGTTTTCAGCTTTAAAAGTCTCTTTGTTAAAGATAGTTTTGTATGGTGTTCTTCTATTCACTTTGTGATGGAAACATGACTTGTTTCAAACAGATTCAAGACACAATCTACGATAACTGAAGCGACAAACTAAAGCAAATATCAGCAAACGGTCATTGGAAAGGTCAACGACGGTTGAAACGCCAAGAGGGGGCGATCGAGACCATCATTCGAGATATTCCTTTAATTTAAAGAAAGGAGGAAAATTCGAAGACATGAGTCTAGTGATGATGATGATGAAGGAAACTATGCTTCTTCTAGTCCGCCAACGGAAGTCAGAAGAATTACTACAAAACATATTTTCACATAAATAATCCACTCATCTTTCTTCTCAATACGACCAAACTATCATTGCTTTTCGATTTTCTTATAATTAAAAAATTGGGTTAAATCAAAAGAGCAAATGTTGTCATTAATTATAAAAATGACATTAGAAATCACATGAAAACAAAAACAAAAAAAACACTCATTAACACACTATCTTGAAGTGGCACATATTCAGGGGTTCCAGCAGCCTTTACTAGAATTTTTAAAAAATTATGGCAGATTATTAGTAATATACTCATTTTGTACGTGTCTAATAGATTGGTTTTTCAGATTTTTTTTTGTTTCATAAACATTGATTTTCTAGATTTTTTAGCTTTTCTATACATTTTATTATTTAATTATAAACTTCAAAAAATATTAATTAAAATATTTAAATTACTATTGGTTACAGTTATTGAAAATGTGTAAAGTGAAAAAATTATACATTTATTTCTAAATATTAATTATTTCTTAATTTGTTTGAAAACTTCTGAAAGACTTTTTTTTAAGAACAGATGGAATAGTAAGCTTATGATAAAATATTGACAGACTTCGATTTGTTGTACAAGCTGAAGTATTTTCCGGTGTGATCAATTCAGTTTGACTTGAAAATCTGTCAACACGTTCACTCATATCGCATGGCATGCACTAATTCATTTTTGCATAAAATAATTTCGTATTTAATACCGAACCGAAACCGAATTAGGAGGTATCGAACCGAACTGAATTTTCATAAATACCCGAATGATTCCTCTTATAAAATAATTTGGGTATCCGAACCGAAATCCGTATGAATACCCAAAATATATGAAATACAATTATATATCCCAAAATATGATGTATGTTTAGACTTGAAATAACTAAAATACCCATAATTACAATTATAAACCGAATATATTAGTTATGTTTAGAACGAAAGAACCAAATTATCAAAAATATCCAATTTTTTTTAATCATATTTGTTAAAATTAAA
This sequence comes from Eutrema heterophyllum, assembly GCA_002933915.1. Lineage (NCBI taxonomy): Eukaryota > Viridiplantae > Streptophyta > Magnoliopsida > Brassicales > Brassicaceae > Eutrema > Eutrema heterophyllum. Next base: position 101,106 of record PKMM01025572.1, on the reverse strand, counting down.
CATTTTTTGCGAAATTTAACCAAACTTTATTTAAACTGAACCATTTTTTTTGGTTTTTGTTGAGTCTTTAGGATAAATTTCGGGTACCCGAAACCGATCCGAACCCGGCCCAAAAAATGAAATACCTGAAACCTGAAAGAACCGAACCCGAACCGAAACCCGAATGCCCATGCCTACTACCCCTCTATTTCACAATTTAAATTGTTTAGGTTAAAAGCACAAAGATAAATTACTTTTCTTCCAAAAATATTATTTTATATATATATATATTTTTTTTTTTGTCAACATGTATTTACTTAGAGCGGTTCGGAAATCCAAACGGTGGTATCGAGTTTACAAAGTTAATATCCACTGGGTAGACGCGAACGTTTTTTGCTAGCTTGTCTGCCATTGTGTTGTTCGTGCGTGGGATGAGTGAGATTGATATATATTAAATAAAATAAAATCTAGCCAATCATAAAAACTGCAAAATATAATTGGTCACACAGTTTTTAAAAATTGTAAAAATTGCATAGAAATACAAAAATAATTTATATTTTGAAACAACAAAAAACCTCTAAAACAATTTATATTATGAAACAGGAAGAGTATTACTTAACATTATATTGTTCATTATGGGGCTTAAAAATATACAAACAAAATCCGTGTTATGATTTTCTTTTGATACAATTTAACAAAAACAGGGAGCGATGTCAAAAAGATGATATGGGTTTAAAGGGTGACATAAAACGGAGACAATAAAACAAGGACTTATTCAAACAAAAATAAAATAAAAATTCTGTCTTTTTCACAAATGATGCATTTTTTTTACCTTTTATCGGCTTATCAAAATTGTGTACAAATGAAAACATTCCTTAGTCTTCGCTACAACATGAGTAAAAAACCCATTAATAAAACCCTACTTCTAAAACATAGTGAGGAAATATATCTAATGTATTCACAATGAATCTTGTAAAACTGTAGTCAAAATTCGTATTAGATTACTTTTCAAATTTGCATTATATGTAATAGTCTTTTTCTTCAACAACGACACTTTTTCAGTCAAGAGTGAGAAATTTTTTCATTTGACTATAATTTAAATAAGCGGATAAATGGTAAACTTTTTGCATCATGTGTAAAAAAAGCGGAATTGGCGTTTAAAAAAATGATCGAAAAAACTCATAAATAAATCTATGTTTTCTTTAAAAAGTTTCCGGCCTAATTTTATTTTCTCTTTACTTGGGCTTCAAAGCCGGAACCTTTTCAAATAAAACAAAAATAAAACATAGATTTATTTATAAGTTTTTTGGATTCATTTTTTTTTAACGCCAATTCCGTTTTTTACACATGATGCATTGAGAAAAAAAATTACCGTTTATCCGCTTACCCAAACTATAGTCAAATGGAAAACATTCTTACTCTCAACGGAAAAAATCATGCTGTTGGAAAAAGGATATACTCAGGGATGTTTCGTTCGAGTCTTGTCTGTGTATCCATTTTCCGGCGGAGAACGTACAGGTTTTAGCCAAAAAATCTTTTATTAACCATAACCAGAGCCGGCCTGAGTTTTTCAAGGCCACAACCGGAAAAAAAAAATTTGGCCGGATTTTGGCCGAAAACCTGCAAATCTGATCGGAAACCTGCAAAAAAGAAAAAAAACAGAAAACCTAGTTTATGTACTTGTGTTAGTTGTGTCAGCTAAACACTAATTAATTTGGTTAGCCTTTTGAGGCCATTCTAACAATAAGAGAACGTTTTATAATGACATGAATTATGCCACACTTTGTACTTTCTCATGTATCATTCGCACCGTTTCTGCAAAGAATGCATTGAAAATCCATTCTTTTAAAAAAAAAAACTATAAACGTCCTTCTTGTCGTGTTCATTGTCCTAGTTGTCGCATATTTTTAGTCAGGGGAATCTACATTGGGCCTGGCCTGGATACAGATTTAAAATGAATATAAAATAATAGTATACGACGACTGGGACAATAGACACAATAAGAAGGGCGTTTATGGTTTCTTCAACAAAAAAAAAATGGATTTTTTCATAAGGTTGATATTATTTTTAACAAATTTCTTTTATGTATTTAATTTTTTTTACATTATGTCGGTGTTGATAATATGTTAATGCTACCACTACATATATATACCACACAAACAACTCAATAAAAACTTCATAATATTTCTTTCTATATGATTTATCATAAAACATGGCGATGATATATATTATGTATTTAGAATGAATCTTGTAAATTGTAGTCAAAACTTAAATTGAATTTCTTTTCGAATTTGCATCATATGCATGTGTATTGGTATGTCTCTTCAATAATTAATGACATGCTTATAAGAAAAAAGAAAAAGAAATCTCTTCCATTTTCGCAAACTAATTTATATAAACTTAATTCAGAATGATATCTTCTTTCAATTTGTATTTTAAAAAGATCAATCTACCATACACTTGTTCAAAAGTAATATGTAAGAAAAAATTTCATTTAAACACAATTTTGGAAAATGGATATATAAATGGTAAAAAGAAGGTTGCCAATACCTCATTTGTGTAAATGAAGGAATTAGCAAATTGTATTTTAAACAACAAAAAACAGCAAAACTTAAAAAAATTAAATAGATAAATCTATCTAAAAAACCAAAATCACCTCTATTTGTCTGTCCATTTTTTGTCATTATTGAAACTTCAATTACTTTTTGGCACCGGTCCACACATTTATGTTAAACTGTTTTGATAGAATGTCGTAAAAGTTATATCAAAATTTTGATAAATGATAACACTTGTATGGCCATGCTATATAATTTTGATAAGAAGTATTAAAAGTGACATCAAAATCAAATGATAACAATTAAATTTTAATTGAACAGCGTTATGGTATAAGAAATTACTTTATGCAAAAGTGAATTAATGTATCCCACGTAGTATATGAATAAGTGAATGCGTTGACGTACGTTCCAAAATATGTATGCGCAGAATAAATCAAACCGGAAGACACATCAACTTGTCCGTTTCAAAAAAAAAAACATTTTCTAGGATTTGCTTTACCCTGATTGATTTTAAAAGCGTATGCATACTTCAAAATATCCGTCAACGTGTTCACTAATTCATATACCACGTACATGCACTAAATTGCTTTTGCATAAATCAATTTATTATACCATAATAGTTGCTCAATCAAAATTTAGTTTTTGTTATATTAAATTTGATAGGGCATGACTTTTAATACTTTTTTATAACAATTATATAGTGTAGTGATACACATGTTATCATTTATACGGCTTTAATTAAAGGCAAACAAAAAGTTCCGTTTTAATTGAGCCTCGTGACTCTAACAAGGGTAAAGACGAAGATCATTATGCTGGTGATGACCAGGGAGTCATTCCAATAAGGAGAGCCAAGAATCCCATAAGAAGAAGAAAGAGAGTTAGAAGAGTTAGATTATCTGAACTTCCTGATACTCGGATTAACTTCCAAGCTAATCCTTTGAGAACCATAAAAGATATCCAAATATGCGATTCTAGCGAAAAAGAAGAAACAGATTCATCTTTTGGTGATGAATGGTGTCTCTTAAGAAGAAGGAAGAGAGTCAAAAGAGTTAGCTCATCTCAACCATCTGAAAATCAGATTATCATCCAAGACTCCTTTGCAAAGTAGGACCAACGTTCAAACATCTGTTTTGACAAGCAAGGATAAAAGCAAAGCTTATTGTTCTGCTTCTGATGATAACAAATATCAGCAAAAATGGGCATCATCATGAGAAGCAAGACAATGAACTTTGCATTTATCCTTGCTTGATAAGGCGGATGTTTAAACGTTGGTCCTACTTTGCAAAACAGAATCTTGGATGATAATTCGATTTTCAGATGGTTGAGATGAACTAATTCTTCTGGCTCTCTTCTTTCTTCTTAAGGGACACCATTCATTGCCAGAAAATGAATTTATTTCTTTATTTTCACTAGAATCGCATATTTGGATATCTTTCATGGTTTTCAAAGGATTAACTTGGACGATAATTCAAGTATCATGAAGTTGAGATAATCTAACTCTTCTAACTCTCTTTCATCTTCTTATGGGATTCTTAGTTCTCCTTGTTGGAATGACTCCCACACAATGGTCATCACCAAGAGAAGGATCTTTGTCTTTACCCTTGTTACAGTCACGAGGTTGACAAAAAATTCTAGTGATGATAAGAAACGATGCTCCTTCTAGTCATCATGTGCAAATCAAATGGAAAAAACAAATTATTTTTAAAAAGAAAATCATAGATTTATTAATTGAATTTGTAAGTTTTGCCATTTTTTGTTTAATTATTTTTGCTAGTTCCGAGATTTTACACAAACGAGGTATCGGCAAAAAATTTAACCCTTTATCCACTTAACAAAATTGTGTTCAAATGAAAAAAATTCTTACATATTATCTTTGAATAAGTATATGGTAGATTGATTTTTCGAAATACCAACTGAAAGAAGATATCATTATGAATGAAGTTTGTATAAATTTGTTTGCGAAAATAGAAGGGTTTTTTTTTCTTTGTATAAGCATGTCGTTGTTGAAGAGAAACACTAATACACAATTGATGCAAATTTGAAAAGAAATTCAATTCGAATTTTGACTACAATTTGTAAAATTAATTAAATACATTATATATATATATATATATATCTTTATCTACTAAAACACAAATCACATGACCAATGGCGGAACTAAGAATATTTTTGAGGGGGTGCAAATATATTTCATCATACATTTATATTAAATTTTATAAAATATTTAGATTTTAATATTGTTATTTAAATAGATTTAAAGAAAATTTAGCTAAAATGAAAAGGAAAAAGGAAACTAAATGGGAAAAACCGAACATATATGGGCAAATGTTGGAGTCGATCACATGTCATTAGGGTCATTAAGGAAACATTCAACCAAAATATCTATTAATCATAATCTTGTAAAACAAAAACAAAAAATTAATATGGGTCAAGTGACCTCCTCCCTCTACACTAGCTCCGCCACTCCACATGACCAATTACATATTGACATGTGGCAAACCTAAAAAAAAAAATATTCACGCAAAAAAAAACCTAAAATCTCTAATATCTAATCATAAAAATCCCTAAATCTTCTTTTCCACTGCTTCACGATTTCTTCATTCAACTTCCTTTTTAGAGCAACTTCCTTTATATAATAAAACACAAGTCAATTCAGAAAAAACTTCCACCTTTTCCTTCTGCCACGTGTCATAAGTCTCAAATTCCACTCTTTTGTTTCTTTTCCTTCTCTCGCTTTTCTATATTTTATTATCTGACAAAAAAAAAAAATCATCAAGAAAATAAAACTTCAATAAGACTTCTTCTTCAACTGCTATTTCTCCACGATCTCAAAATTCTCCACTTCGCCTCTCCTCTTCGACGATGGAACAACAACATATTATTTCCTACAAAAGGCCTCCACATCTCTTCCTTTTCTGATTCCGATTTCCTGTAACTTCTATCGGGTAAAAAAATTTGAAGGTTTTACATGTTCTGATTTTAGGGTTTATCATCAATCGCTTGTCTCTTCTTCTTGCAATTTACAAATTATGTTTTTGAATTTCTCAAGTCTCTTCATCGTCATTTCTTAAGTCTCTGTTCATGAATGGCATCGTCGTTTCGAATATCTCAAGTATGTTCTAATTCCGCTTTCGAATTTCTAAATTTACAAATTATCATCAGTTTGTTCATCGTCGTTTCTATGCTCATCAAATTTTCTATTTCACAACTTTTTTTTAGTCTTTTCAGGTTCATATTTCAAATTCCAGATTTTTGAACTGCAAAGACAATTGTTGTCTATAAAGAAAGATAAAGTCTATATTCCAAGAATGATGCTTACCCCTACATATGTGAGATTGCCTTTTCGATTTCAACGGAGACAGTTTCCCATATCTCCTTACTTTGGAATCCTTACTTTGGAATGACGATTAACAAGAGCCAAGGTCAGAGTTTATCTCATGTTAGAATCTATTTACCAAGACCGGTTTTTACTCATGGTCAATTGTACATTGCCGTGTCAAGAGTCAAAAGTAGAAAAGGTCTAAAGATCTTAATTGTCAATGAAGAGGGGAAACGGGATACAAAAACAACTAATGTTGTTTTTAAAGAGATATTCCAGAAAATCAAAGAACTGTGATCTATCTTCAAGTAATTATTTTTCTCATGGATATTATATTCATGACTATATTATTTCACATTTGATTAACTTTAGTAATGTGTTGATGATATTTTTTTGCGGATACATATTTTGAAAGACTAAAATGCGTGTTGAGGTAAAATTTCAAAGATTTATTCACCATTCTACATACATTTTTAGACATTATTTTGCAACTTATATAATGTTCATTTGACAGGCAATTTCAAACGTAAAAATGTTTCTATTATTCCCTGTGTTTTCATAGGAACTTTGAAGACCACTGTTTTATGGATAATGGATTTCTTTGTATGTTAATACATCTATTTAGTAATTTTATATTTTCTACTAGAATGCCCACCAACGTAACACTAAATATTTTTTAGGCTTTAGACTTATATATACAAGAATGCTCTTTGACTCTTCCACCCTTTTTCTTCTTCGAAACTAAAGTCATTGAATGAATCATGCAATGGAATCCATCAAAAGATAATGAAGACCTAACATATATTGATATTACCTTTGTTTCTTCGTTTTCCATAAGCTCAACTTTGTTCTTCTCTAACCGAACAAAACCCGGAGTAGTTATAGTTACAAGCAAAGCACCTTTGCCTTTGTTCTGAATCAAGAGTGAGAGATGAGGCGCATCTGCACAAGAATGATGAAGAAAAAAAAGCTCAAACCCGGGAACCAAAAAAAAAACAGAGACTCACCATTACCAGGAACTCGGAGACAAGCCACAACACCAGCTTCATTATTCAAAATTCCATTTGAAACTCACCAATCAAGCTGCTCTGTGGTTGCCGAAAAACAAACACCAGAAAAAAAGATTTTTCGATTTCATGAAATCAAAAGACCACCTCACAGACTCGGATTCTTCAGCGTATGATTTTCCCGTCTTCCTTAGCTATTCTGCTCATCAATTCGAATCCCTCCAGAATCGGATTGAAGCAAAGATTAGGGCTCGAGAGAGAAGTGAGTCACCAGAGACTATCTTTTGACTTTAGTCGTTGCACATTTTTATTCTAATAATGGAATTTATTTGACTTGACCCAACTTTTTTATTTATTTTACTCTTGGGCTTGTTCTAGGCTTAATTATATAAGCACAATTGATACTGATATATCAAATTCTAGAAAATGTATGACTAAAATAATGTTTTATTTTAATGTAAAAGTAGTTTAAATAAAAGAAAAATTTGACTCGTGTGTAGCACGGATGATAATAGTAATATATATATATATATATATTAGGAGTGAAACTATTATTCGGGATCCGAGATCCGATTCGTGTTCCGCTCTGATCCGTTTCAAAAATCCAGATATCCGACCGGGCCGGATCTCGATCCAGATAGTAAAATCTTGGATCCGTCAAAACCGAATCCGGATCCAGATCCTTTAAATATATTAAAAATTTATATTTTATTAATAACAGATTTTATTTAAATAAAGTTATTTTTCATAATAACAGATTTTATTTTGGTTAAAAAATATTATATAAATTTTTAAATTTTATCATTATTTTTCATATTTTAATTTTTTATTATTTTTTTTTACTGATCCAAATCTGGATATCCGCAAATATCTTAATATCTAGACGTATATCCGAAGTCTTGATATATGGAGGCCACATATCTGCCGGATCCGGATATCTGAAATATCCGGATCCGTCCTACCCCTAATATATATATATATATATATATATATCATTTACCCCTAATATTAGAGAAAGTAAACGCTTAACTAAAATAAATATCAGAAAAGAGCTAACATTTAGTAATACATTACCCTTTGAAAAACAAATCGACTTCCTTAGCGGGAGCTCGGTTGCTTAAAAAAGAGTACAAATCTATATATTCGTTTGCTTATTTTAATTGATTTGAAAATCTGTTAAAAATCTAAGAAAATAGATTTTTTAAGATAAATGTATTCTTCTTAGCAAAAAAAAAAAAAAAATTAGAAATACGTTTCCGATACCGCAATACGTATAGCTTTTCAAGAATATCAAAACACTTACCACATAGCCATTGTAAAAGTCCACCAAGCCTTTCATCACATACAGCTCCATTTCTTCTGATTGTGCCTCGATGTAAGGAGATACACCTCGATTTTGTTTGTTCTTTTTCTTTTTCTTCATTTTTTTCCTTAGTTTTGGGTATTCCCCCTTTTTTTTTGAACAGCAGGTTTGAGAATTCAACGATTTTTTTGCCTTTTTAATATTTTTGATATGTCAAATTTGGTTAGAAGTGGATCGACAATACAGAAAACAGAACAATACATTGCTAATGCATGAACCAAAATAATATTTCAAAGAGAATAAATTATTTCTTATTTTAGATTCATTTGAATTTCAAAACAAAAATGGAATTAGAAAGAAATTTTGTTGTCTCATTCAGGTCAAAATAAGTAAAATATCAAATATTATATAATCATATTATTATAAAATATCTAATATTATAATTTTGGTTTCTGAATGGTTCTGAGTATCTATGTTGTTGACAAAAAAAAAATATATATAATATTAGTATTACAATTTTGAACAAAGTGATATTCCAATTGTTTTACATTAAATGTCTAAAATATATTTTTTCGACAGCTCAAACTAATTTTGAAAACATGTGGAAGAATTAACTAGTACATGAATTTGTTTATTAACGCGACTCTTGTCCAAAAGGCCTTTGGGCCTTTGGGCCATTTGACTTTACTAATAATAAATTGTGTTTGGATTTTGGACCATTTGGTCCACTTTTTCTTGGCGTTGCTTTTAATTCTTCTTCTCTCTGTTAATGTTTTAAATTAGACCTTTATTTAAATTTTCTATTGTAATTTAAGAATTACCTCAATATTAATTGGAAAAAAAATTCTTAAAGAGTAACATCGTATGATTTACAAAAATATCATGATAATTTGTCATCACCAGTCACCACAGAGCATCTCAAAACATTTTTGAAAAAATAATTATGTTATTAGAGAAATTACAATTAATTCATTCATATTAAATTTATACTTTCCATATATTTGTGTACATTTTTTTGTATCATCACCATATACTACGATCATTGCATATTTAAAAATATTTCTGAAAATACATATTTTGAAAAAATGTGTCAGGTGTTATTTATTCTTAATTTCCTATTTAAATGCAAAATGATAGTTATAAAAAAAAAGATATTTTATAGAAAAATTTTATGTTATGCAATTTTACAGATTTAACTAATAAAAATATAAAACTTATGTTAAAATATATTATATAAAAAGGATTTGTGTACATTTTATTATGTAATCACCATCTACGATCATTGCATATTTAAAATTAAAAGGTTCTCTGAAAAACATGTTTCTAAAAAATGTGACAATTGTTATTTTTGATTACTTTCATATTTAAATGGAAAATTTAATTTTTAGAAATGAAATTAATATAATTGTTATTTCGTTATATTGGATATATTGGCAGCTAGAATATGATCCACTCCATATCCATATTTGTTTGTGTTTCGGTTTTCTCCCTTTTGATGTTAAGCATCTTCACGAAGCACATTTATTAGTTCGTAATGGACATCCGAACGATATTTTCTTTTCAGATTGTTTGTATCCACCAAGTTGGTTGACAAAAACCTTGTACTCTGATTTTGTATCATCAATTTAATAAAGATATAGTTTGCGGAAAGAAAAAAAAAAACCAATAACAAGATCATGATTTGTTATAACGACAATAATTGATTTAATTTTAATTAGTAGATTAGTAGATTGATTCCTTAAACGAAAATAATTGGTTCAAGTAATTTAGTTGATAATTAATTTTTGCATATTCAGAAAAAATTTGAACATTTTGTCGTTATAGCTCATTGTGATTGTGAAAAGGAAAGTAATCGTCAATTAATTATCTATCAAAATAATTTATCGATATTTCATCCTGCGTAGACCGCTGATAACTACCTAATTTTTATTAATTGATAAAGGGCCATTTTAAAGTTTAGCAGAGGGTCCGTGAAAACTTTGAACCGGCACTGAGCAAGCATAAAGGGTTTTTTGTTCAATATGCTCTCTCCGATGGCTGGTGTTGGTGCCGGATATACGACGAAGGGTTTTGTTTCCGGCGTTTGCTTTTCTAAGCAAAGAGATGAAGAGTTATGATTTTTGTTTGTGTTGGGTGCTTAATATTGTTAAAAGATTTAAATTTCTATTGGTAAAGTTTACTTCACTCCTAGAAAAACCGTGTTGTCCTCTCATAACACCCTAAAATGTAAGACACAACTTTTGTGTATAAGTGCAGTTTCGTAACTCCGAGATTATTTGCATTCTTATTTTCGGTTCTGAAATGTGATTCTAAAACTGACGAAGACTTAGCAGCGGAGAACGCGGTTAACATTTTATATATTTATGAAATAAAGTAGTATATCATGTGTCCGTCCAAACAAAAAGATAGTATATCATACATAGTATTAACGTAAATTTAATAAAAAAAACATAATATATAAACAAAATTTGATTTAACATAAAATAAAACATTTAAAGCAGACGCATTTCCACCGTCAAAATCCAACGATGATGGTGAAGAGCCAACCGCCACTTGCAACGACACGGCTCGAAAAAAAAAAAAAAAAACTTGCAAAACACAGCGCAAGACAGAAACTAACACGTGGCGACGCATTGCGTAAATGGAAGACAGTTATGTACAAAAGCAAACCTCCCCGTCACTTTATACACACTCTGATTCAGAGAACAAAAAAAAGTCAAACTAAAGGTAAAGTAAGCAAAGAGACACGTGGCGGAAGATCTAGACACCATATTTACATCACTCGCTTGTCACTCTTTATCTTTATTTCCTTCGCTTTTTAACGGTGCTGACTCCTTGACTCACTACTGTACAACCTGCGACACGTGCGATGCGATCAATTAGTGAATCATCAACTTCTTATCTGAACTCTCCGATTCTGAATACTTAAAAAACCAGCGGCTGTGATTAAACTAGTAAAAAAAAATAATAGTATTCTCCATCTTTGGTAACTACGAGAAGTTATGATTTATACCATATGCACATTAAAGGAAGGATCTTGATTTGGTAAAACAGAATAATTTTATTCATTTAATCCACGCGCCCACTAAACACAGAGCCACGTGTTCCTTCCTTTGAGCCTCGTTATCATCGCTGACACATAAATAACTCAATTACCAAAAGATATCAGAAAATCAAAAAAAGAGCTTAACCAACCAAACCGTTCCTAGATTTATCCGGTTCGGTACTTAACATGTTCCAAAAGTCAGAATCCTAAAAAAGCTGACCAGATTAAATGACTTGTTTCTCTATATTATTATGATTTATGAGTTATGACATCTAAGATTTAATGTTTTAAGCATATGATTTCACAGAAAATAAAATTAAATACTGAACTCTCACCAGTCGTAGACGGATGGAGAGTTTGGGTGGGTTGGTTTATCAAAGATGTTGGAGCCGATGGCTCTTGTGGCGAGGTTGCTTCCCGGATTAAAGACGCTCCTCCACACGTTATCCTTACGTGGCGTCGTCGGAGTGGTCGGAGTGGTCGGAGTCCCGGGGCTCACTACCGCCGGCATAGTCAACGACCTATGCATCATCTTGTAGCTTCCTTCTCCTATATCTTTCCATATTCGCAACACACGCTAATTAGTAGTTAGTTATATTTCTAATCAACTTAGAAAGTTGTTTATTATAGATAGATGATATATATATACCTCTGATATTAATGGGTTGGGTGGTGATCTTACGGAGGCGATCAAGGCCACGGTCAGGCTGAGGTCCGGCCACCACATCATCCCAAAGCTTCTCTAGCAGAACCATCTTTTTACTTAGAAGTTTCACTTTTTTTGCTGGTCTTGAATGATTTTTTGTAGAGAGGGATGTGAAGAGTGAAACGCTTTTGGTGGTGGTTTATGACTTTTATAGACACCTTCTAAAAATATCTTGATTTATTTGTATATTAAAATTAGTATTTTTTTTTCCACTATTGGCCTCGCCATTTAAAAAGTTAGGTGATTTTAATATACTGACTGCTAATTTTATTCGTTTATTTTCAACTACCACACCTAATTTTGTATTTTTAACTAGATCATCTAATTAGACCAATGTCTAGTTTCTAATTATAATCAGACGATTTTACGTTTGAAATTCATACTGATTAATAAGATCTGTGAAAAGTTGAATTTTAATATCATTTTAGACTATAGTTTTCACCCATAATTAAAAATTACATTGATATTATAGAATGTTTAAATTGACCTAAATAGCGAATATTTAATCGTTGGACTACCATTCTAGGTTTCACGGCTTAATTTTACCTTTACGATATCCGATTTTACCTATGGTATTGTAATAAACAAAATTATTACGAAAGTGAAAAAGAAAAAGCTATGCATTTATCGGGCGATTTGATAGACGATTTTGTGGATCTGAAAATTATCTTCTCCGACGCTGCCATGGAGTCTCCTCCGGCGCCAGATGACACTCAGTCGGCTTCTCCCACTTCATCTACTCAGAAGATGAAGGCTCCGTCGCCTCAGGCGGAAAATCCTCCTCGCTCACCTTCACCTCATACTCTCCCATCGACTGGCCAGATAGTTCTGAAAGATTCTTGGTCATCAGTTGTAGAGGAGCTCCCCTCCTCAAGCGCCAAAGCTCAGCCATAATTTGTTCTCTCAAACGGAGTTGCGAAGATCTCTATCCCAGAGGAAATCTTTGTGGATGAAACACCCCTATGGAAATGTTTTGTTGTGGGCTACTTCATGGGAGATGCTCCACATGTTGGTCCAATCCATGCCACTGTTAATCACATCTGGACATCTGCAGGAAAAGACAAGAGAATTGATGTTCAGTTCATCAACAAGAAGACGGTGTTATTCAGAATCGAAAATCCTCGGACTCGAGAAAGGGTACTGAACCGCCGCTATTGGCACATCGCAAACATACCTTTGGTGGTGAGTGAATGGAGCCCTGACACTGCAAACAATCTCTGGGTTGATTTTAGAAACGTGCCAGGATACCTCTATTCACACACGGGACTGAAATTAATCTCCAGCACTGCATGAAAATTTGTTAAGCTTCATCCTAACACAGAAGGATGTTTGCGACTGGATATGGCGAGATCATTGGTTGAAGTCAACCTGCAAAAACCATTAGTGAAGAAGATATGCTTCAAAGACCAGGACGAGCAAGATGTTATAGTGGAGGTTAGTTACCCATGGCTTCCTCCACAGTGTGATTCATGTCTTAAGTGGGGGCACATGGAAAAAGAGTGCACGATTACTAGAAAGTTCACTATCCTTCCTAAGGATCAGAGCAAAGAAACCACAGTCGAGCTTACTCCAAATCAAGTGGAGCTGGAAACAAAGACATGGACAGTTTCGGTCAAGGAGATGGCTCATAAACTACTACAAGATTTAGAGCAGCTACAAGCCTTTCAATTAGCAGGCGCTAATTCTGGAATGGGGAAGAAGATGGAAAGTGAGAAAACAAATGAAGCGTTGTAGGCGGAGGATAAGGAAGTACATGGGGTGGAAGCGGAGGAGAGTGAAAAGGAATGGACTATGATCACCAAACAGAGCCAAAACTCATCACCTACGCGGACTGGAAGTCAGGTGGAGATGAGACAAGGATCTATCTCCCCTAATGGTTTCATGATACTCGAGAGCATACAGGAAGAAGGTGAAATAGATGAAGGAAATTCAGCAAAAGGAATGGATGAATCAGATGGGGAGGAAAAAGTACAAAATCTTTCTTCGGAAGAAAGAGAGGAAGGCGAAGTAGAGGAAGCTGCTCTAGACGAAAGTGCTGCAGGGGAAAGTGAAAACACCGCTCAAGATGGACCAACCAGGGGGCAGCAAATCAAACAAAAGTCGTCAGGACATCGGAACAGGTCAAAGCCTATCCCAAAACCGATTGCTACTCGTAAAGAGCTGGGTCTCTCAAACATCAAAAAAACTTCCGGTAGGAAGTTATGACGTCATTTTTTGTATGGAATTCGCGAAGATTCAATAAAACTCGCAAGCAAAATGTTGTTCGTAATTGGATAAAAGCTGTTAAACCGTCCTTCGGTTGTTTGCTTGAAACTCGGGTGCAAGAGTCTAACTCAAGCACAATTCTTGAGCGTGTTTTCCCTGGTTGGTCGACTCTCACAAACTACGACCACCACATGTTGGGGCGTATATGGGTTGGTTGGTCACCCGAGGTCTCGGTTAATCCTCTACTGAAAAGCGCCCAACAAATTACTTGTTTAATCAACGTTACTAGCTCTGGGATTAGTTTCATATGCTCCTTTATCTATGCCTCCAACTTTGCTGCAGAACGCCAATCTCTTTGGTACGAGTTATGCTACACAAGGGCCTTATTACTGAACTCAGAGGCGTGGATTATTCTAGGTGATTTTAACGAAATTATGTCGTTAACGGAACACTCAAGGAGAACAGACTACAGAATAAACATGGCTGGCATGAGGGATTTTTAGAATGTGGTACCTTATTGCGGAGTTACGGATATTGCTTCATCGGGCTTTGGTTTCACCTGGTCAAATAATCAAGAGTTAAACCCAGTTGGGAATAAGCTAGATCGAGCATTAATAAATTCAGATTGGTTAAGTAAATTTCCCAACTCACACGCCATCTTCGAGGCGTGTGGAATCTCGGATCACTCCCGCTGTCTAATTCACATGACCAGCAGCAACAAGAAGCACCAAAAACCATTCCGTTTCTTCAATTTCCTCGTAAGTCACCCATCATTTTTGACTATTGTGGAACGTTCTTGGTCTGAGTTGGGTACTCTCTATCATTCTCGTGTTGCGTTGTCCCTCTTTCACAAGAAGCTAAAATCTCTTAAGTATTCAATAAGGGAACTAAACATAACAAGATATAGCGATCTTCCTCGAAGAGTTTCGGACACCTATGCTCTGCTCTGCTCTCTCCAAAACAGAGCTCTTTTGGATCCCACAACAGAAAATTTTGCTTCCGTTTCTGCTGCTTCAGAGTACTGGGAAAAGCTGGCTGCCTTAGAGGAGAGTTTATTCATGCAGAAATCACGTGTCCAATGGTTAAGGTATGGGGACCAGAACACGTCTTTCTACCACGCGGTAGCCCAAGCTTGGGCTTCACAAAATTCGATTAGGCAACTTTTATCAGTTACATGAGCAGTGCTCACAGAACTAAACGATATTAAAGCTGAGGCGGTTACTCATTTCATGAGCTTTCTCCAGCATAGACCCGACGATTTTCAGAACACTTCTTCGGATTATCTAGTTGATCTGCACAGATGAAAACCGCGCCCTACTAGTAGCACCCGTTACAAGTGACGAGATTCGTAAAACTCTGTTTTGCATGCCATCAGACAAAGCTCCAGGGCCAGATGGCTTTACGAAGGAATTCTATATCAGAGCATGGAGCATTATTGGGCATGATTTCACAGTCGTAGTTCAATCATTTTTTCTGTTCGGGTTTATGCCAAAAGCGGTAAATGAGACCCTACTAGCCCTCATACCAAAGCGGGTGGATGGTGCAACTCTCTCCATGAAAGACTAACGTCCAATCGCTTGCTGCAACATGCTTTATAATGTGATTTCAAAGATACTAGCAAACCGCCTAAAGGTCCTTCTACCAGATTTCATTGAGCCCAACCAAAGTGCTTTTGTCAAGAACCGCCTCATACTTGAAAACGTCTTGCTGGCTACAGAGCTCGTCAAAGATTACCATAAAGAGTCAATTACCCTGCGCAGCGCAATCAAAGTGGATATAGCAAAAGCTTTCGACACTGTGGAATGGCCTTTTATTGTGGAAATCTTTCGCGCTCTAAATTTCCCAGACATATTCACAAATTAGATTTACATTTGTATGTCGACAGCCTCATTCTCAGTGGTGGTGAATGGCGATTTGGAAGGATTTTTCACAAGCCGCAGAGGTATTCGTCAGGAATGTTCTCTTTCCCCCATACATATTTATCATGGTCCAGAACGTTTGTTCAAAATTGTTAAACAGGGCAGTGGATTGCAGCCGCATTGGAAGCCATCCTGGCTGTTCTCAAGTGCGAGTTTCACACCTCTGTTTTGCGGATGATATCTTAGTCTTTACAGATGGATCTTCATCTTCTCTCCGGGAAACTTTGGATGTCTTTGAAGAGCTCTCTCGTTTTTCTGGTCTTCACATTAATCCAGCAAAATCTGCACTATTTGTAGGAGGAAGAGACCGCTAGGAACTCCTCAACGAAGCTGCAACCCTTGGCATCCAAATCGACACACTCCCAATTAGGTACTTGGGACTTCCTCTTACAACCAAGATAATGACTTCGCACGACTACGCCCCATTAATCGATAAGATCCGTTCTCGGATGCTTTCTTGGACAAGTAAGAAGCTCTCATACGCAGGTCGTCTCCAACTTATTGTCTATGTAATATCGAGTATTTCAAATTTCTGGTGTTCGGTGTTCTGCTTTCCCTCAAGGTGCTTTGATGAAATAGAACGGATGTGTGGAGCTTTCTTATGGTCGGGGAACCCGAACACATCTACGGGTGCAAAAGTGTCGTGGGAGGAGGTGTGCAAACCAAAAACTGAGGGTGGTCTTGGCTTAAGGCATCTTAGAGACGTCTCGAGAGTTTTTGTAATGAGTCTTATTTGGCGATTATTCACTATGTCTGGTTCCTTGTGGGTGGCCTGGACAAAGCAAAACCTTTTGAAGAACTGTAACTTCTGGACGGCTCAAGAGAAATCCGTTGGGTCTTGGAATTGGAGAAAATTACTAAAGCTCCAAAATCTTGTCCCTCCATTCATCAAGGCGGAGGTTGGTAATGGAAAATCAGTATCTTTTTGGCATGATTCTTGGCTTCCAATGGGCAGAATAATTGATACAACCGGGGATGATGGTCCTCGTATTCTGGGAGTTGAAATAAATGCAAGAGTTTCTGACGCTGTCGGACCAAACGGGTGGAGTCTTCGACGAACACGATTAAGGCGCCTCTATCCTGTACTCGAGCAAATCAGGAATCAGCCCTTACCACATGCGGACAGGGGTTCAGACCGTTTCCTATGGAGAAGAGACACATATGAGTTTCGAGATTTTTTTTCCTCCCACCACACTTGGAACCAAATCCGCGAGCCTCAAATTATCGTAGCTTGAAGTAAAACTATCTGGTTCAACTATGGGATTCGACGGTGCAGTTTTTTAACTTGGCTAGCAATGAAAAATAGATTAACAATAGGGGAGAGGATGCGCCGTTGGGGAGTTCATCAATCTTATATTTTGTGTGGCGAGCGCAACGAAACCAGATAACATATGTTTTTTGGTTGTCCTTTCTCCTTCACATTGTGGGGTGAAATTGCAGGTAATCTACTAAACAACAGTCTAAACCCAGATTGGAAGGTGACTCTAAACACAATCATCAACTACTCTGGGAGCAGCCTCAACAGGATCCTCATACGGCTAGCATTCCAAGTCACAATTTACCTGATTTGGAAGGAGAGAAACGCTAGAATTCACAATTCAGGATACCAAACAATCTCTCACCTCGTCCGTTCTATTGACAGACTAATTAGGAGCAGAATCACCTCTCTAGATTATTATGCAAATCCCAGAATACAGGAGCTGATGCAGAGGTGGTTTGGAGTCACTCCTCACCTAAGACCAACCGTTCAGCAATATTGATTCCTCGTTTGGGGATCTGTTATATTTTGTTTCTCGCGATTATTTGATGTTCTTATTTTCAGTTCTTGGTTTTGAGGTCCTTGTAAATATTTCTTTTAGAATGATTCAATAAATTTCACATTTCATAAAAAAAAAAAAAATTATATCAGAAATAATTTAACTATAGTTAAAAGTTTGAAAATAGTATTTTAGCAAAAGACAGGGAGTGAGGAGGGTGTGGAAATAGAAAAGTGAATGTGATGGGGATATAAATAAGGATGATGAGTCATGAAATGGAACCTATAAACTAAAGTATCCTAAAACTCACAAAATGGTAACTATTGAAGGTTCATCGGATTCAAAATACCTAATTTTCACTTTTCCAGAGCCATAATAATTAACTTCCCTCGTAACCACTTGTAGACTTTTGTATAATGAATCGTGACAACTTTAAGAATCCATGCATTAACCCATTCATTTCAAATCAAAATTTACACGTTTAACAAAAGGAACTCATAAATTTTCTTTTACAAAGTTGTAGGTTTTAGCCTTTTAACAGAAAAAGAGTTGTAGATATTTTTATCTCTCATCTAATTTTTTTTTTTAAATAATTAGGAGATTCTGGATCAAGGCTCGTACATTTCCTAGATTTGGGACCAGAGCATGTTATATAGTGTTGTCCTTCAATCTTGTGACTTCTAAATTTTGTCATTGATATATTTTCAGTTGAGCTAACGATACTTTGTTAACCACATATTCTATTTGTGATATCTCTCATCTAAATTTGGATATGAGATGATGCATCTAATCTATTAAAACATAGTGATTTTTTGTGTCCAAACATGGAATATTAGTCTATTCTTATCCTGGATAACTACTATTTCCTTCTTTTTATTCATGTTGCCAAACAGAAATATTTTATTTAAAAAAATCTGAAAAAAATCTTTCCAATGTAATCTATTTATTTAATTCATTTTTTTCTCCTACTATCTCTATATCCAAACACTAATTTCTGAGGTAATTTAACTTTATGCATACAACAACTTTTCCTTTAATTGTTTTTCCCATATATATTTTTGCTTTTTTTTTCCTAATCTCCACTATTATTCACGTTACTAAATAAATATAATTTTGTTTTCCAAACAATGACTTCACTTGTCCGAAAACAATAGCTAGCTAAATTAAAAACTTTTTGAACTTTTAATTTTGTATTCATAAAATTACATACTAAATTTATTTACTTAATACTTTAGATAATAATAAGTGCAAAAATAATTTCACATTTCATTTTTTTACTTAAATTAAACATGATTTTGAATTGAAATTTTGAAACATTAGAAATATATAAACAATCATTTTTTTGTGGAATTTTTTTATCAAGTTTGCGGATTGCAATATTTAAAAAAAAAACACTTGCTTCTCAAACAATCTCCTACATATTCGGATATCAAATATTACTTTCTCAAAATGATTTCTATTAAAATCGTATAAGCAAATATTCTCCTTTTTAACTAATAAATGTTATTGCTTTCGGTTCCTACATTTTCGGATACCAAATCAAGTAAAATAAGAAAATATTAAATACGAACAAATCAATTATTCACTAAATCAAGAATAATCAAATAAATTATTCCATTAAAATCGGTTATGACCTAAAAATATAGAGTATTCCACATATTCACTATATAAAGAAGACATCCACCACTAAGCAAACGAAGCCATTGAGTTTTTTTTTTGATGTTTTGTTTTTATTGGTATTAATTTATAAATTGCTACTAATTATTTTATATTTGATTTTTTTCTCATTTCTATACAGTTGTTGTTATGTGTTTTCATATTTCGATCCAAGAAAAAGATAAAAACTCAGACCAGAAAGTTCAGATCAGGTACAAATCGATATTTTATATACATACATATACACTTGCTCGCACATACTTTTTCCTATTCTCTTAGAAATGTTTTGACTCAAATCAAAGAAATTTGTTTTTTAGGCTTAAAATTTATTTGGTTTTTCTTTATTTAGCATATTCATATATGAACTACGTATCTTATATTTGTTTTTCTAGGTACCAATGCGATGGCCATGTTTAACAAATAAAAACCAGTGGATTTGATCTCATCAGATGAACGGGTAATCTTTCGTCCAACTCTAATATGTTCTAATTCATAATTTAATTATATTTTCCCTAGGCTGTTTTCATTCGATAAAAAGGTAATCTTTCATCTAATTCTAAGTTTAATATGTTGTATTTTTTGAATTGATACATTTTTGGTAATAATTACATTGTCAAATCTCATAAAAATTTAGATAGAAATCAATGTATTGATTTATTGGTTGATTAGTTTTTTTTGTGTGAATATTACATAATTTCTTGGTTAATTATTATTAGGAGGGAACAAAATTTGTGATGAAAAGGATGATGTAGGAGAAGATGGAGATGAGTAAGAAGAAGAAAAATATATTGTTGAACAAGATTAATTCGTGACAGATGAGGAAGAAGATTGAGAAAAGGGAGAGTATGCACTGGACTTACTTGACAATGAATCCAATGAGGCTATTAGCTAGGAAAGCAAATTTATGGGTGTTAAGAAAATATTTACGCAAATTGTTTGCTATAATGTTGCTGTAAAAACATGTTTCATTGTCGATATATTTTATTATTGTATACAATTATATCTTTTTCACTTATATGTTTACATAGTTGGGTATAAAGAGATGGACAATAGAAACGAAAATAAAAATAAATTAAGAGGAGATAAGAGTTTTTTCACTTATATGTTTAACCAATATTAATTATTATTTTTTTGAAAAAATAAACTTTATAGTTTGATACCAAAAAATTAAAATCCGTTATAGAAAAATCTCATATTCGAATATGCTTTCGCATTTATTCTAATTTATATAATTAAAAAATGGGTAACTAATTTCTGTGTATTTTCAAATAGATCCTAATATTTTTTTGGATCCGATAATTTTTTATTTTTCTTTTTCAGGGACCATGCAATTTTTACATTTTCTGGTTAAAAAAAACCGTGTCAAAAAGATCAACGTCTTTTTAATCGGATCTTTATGATTTTACTACTTTTCTACTCTTTATAAATCTTTTTAATCGGATCTTT
>PKMM01025572.1:47908-79950 GCA_002933915.1 Eutrema heterophyllum | reverse complement strand
TTGTTCTATGGCGGATTAGAAAAAAATTATGTCAACATAATAAAATCCCGATCTATGGCGGATTAGAAAAAACAAATTATATCTAAACACCAAAATAATTTGTGTCTCATGTGACAAAAATTAAATATACAAAAAAATTATATCTAAACACAAAAAAACACAAATTATATTACAAAATTTGATTAAAAATAAAATAAAATTCTCGTGCGGACGCATGGGTTTAGAATCTAGTTTTATATATTACAAAATAGTAAAAAATTTAAAATTGATAACTTTGAGTATGAAAAGCCATCAGGTAACTAAACTTAATCTCAAGATAGAGATATGAAACTCAATTCATAACTTTAATGTTTTTTTTTTTAACTAATTTGGTGCAGGAGGGCATAAGGGACAGAAGTGCGGCGGTGTTCATCCTCCAAAAACAAAAACTAGAGAATGAGGCAAAGTCACATTTTTATGAGAAATTTTTGAGTTCTTTTTTTTGTTTTTCTCTTTCTAAATTTTGATAGTTTTCCCTATTGGTGATTGATTGAGTAGGTGGTGATTTTGTGAGGTTTTTGGGTTCTTGAAAATTTTGGATTGTTAAATCATTCAAATATTATGTTCTGTTGTCGTTTATGATGTCGAAGGAAATGAAATATGAATTTTATTATTTCTAATTCAAATGAGTGATAAACATATGATTTTTGGTTCTATTTTATGCGGTCGAAAAACAAAGATAAATGATAATAAATAAGCTTTTAGTTTGAAAAAAAAAAAATTATACATAATCTATTTTGAATAGATGCATGGCTTTTAGGTTTTAGGGTTTGTCTTTATATGGGCTTTTTGAATAGATGCATGGATGAAACAATCCTTAATAAACTGAAACAATTAGATAAAATTAAAACCAGACCACTTCTCACATCATGTATTTGCGATTTGGTTCTCTCGTTCGCCGGTTCGGTTCAACTCCATCAAAGGTAATCAAAGATCAGCTCTTCCAGCATAGCGAGGGGAGGAAATAACGTCTCTAATATTGTCCATTCCTGTAGCGAAGAGAAGCATACGCTCCAAGCCCAGTCCGAATCCAGAATGCTTCACTGTTCCATGACGTCTCAAGTCAATGTACCACTCATATTGCTTAATTGGTAGACCCATCTCCTCCATTCTGTAGAATAAAAGACCAGATTTTGCTTCATGAGAGATATCAAAAGAACAAATAACGAAGAAGCCCAAAATTGAACGAATTGGTTTCACTTTCACAAACCTCTCCATGAGGACGTCCATCCGTTCTTCCCTTTGGCTTCCACCGATGAGTTCTCCAACCTAATTTTACAGAGAAATAGATAACAAAAGACGCCATTGATGTGTATTCTTCGCACACAAAAAGGATTCAACTTCAACTCGGTATTATGCAAAGATGACGAGCTTTATTACCTTTGGAACGAGGACATCGAAGGCAGCAACTGTCTCTCCATCATCGTTAAGTCTCATGTAGAAAGCTTTGATTTCTTTCGGGTAGTTATAGACAATAAGAGGCTTTTGAAACAAAACCTCTGTCAAGTATCTGTGATTGATTGCAGGATAGGAGACAACATTAGTAACCTTTTTTTTGCAGGTTTTTAAGTTGAGAAATAGTTTTAAGGATTATAGAAGAAAGACCTTTCATGCTCAGATGCTAAGTCGATTCCCCACTCCACTTGGTTCTCAAATTTCGCTCCTTGAGCCACAGCTTCCTCAAGTAGCTTTATTGCTTCGGTGTATGTTAGTCGACCAAACGGAGTCGAGGCAACCAATTTTAGCCTGTCAATGCAGGCTTCGTCGACATTCTTAGCCATAAATTCCATGTCATCGTAACAGTTTTCAAGCAACGAATGGCACATGTCTTTCACAAGTGCCTCTGCGCAGTTCATAGCCTCCTACACAAAAATTTTAAGCCGTTTTCTTAAGATATTGCGGCTATATTGCGACAAAGAATAAAATCAAATGATTGTTACCTCTACACCAGCAAAAGCTAATTCAACCTCAACCATCCAGAACTCAGCAAGATGCCTTGAGGTGTGAGAGTTCTCTGCCCGGAAAGTCGGGCCAAATGTATACACATCGGCCATACTGCAAGCATAGGTTTCCAAGTGTAACTGACCAGAAACTGTCAGGAAAGCTTGACGAGAAAAGAAATCTTGGGAATAATCAATTTTTCCATCTTTTTTAGGTAATCCAGGTTTAAGCCTTGACCTCTCTTCAAGCTTAGCTAAAGTCTCCTTTGCTTCAGTGAGTTCAGCAACGGAAGCAGTGATCTCTTGCTTGCTTGCTTTGGCAGATTTGAGTTGCGCTACAGCTTCACCTTTCTCCTTGACAATGAGCTTGGCAGCTTCAATGTCAGCCTCGGTGGGCGGAGGGTTCATCACGAGATCCCTCTCCAACTTGTCAGATTGGTTGATCAAGGTTGTCACTTGGAACATTTCACAACCACCTTCGCAATCACTTGTTGTGATGATAGGAGTGTGAATGTGACAGATATCATGTTCATCACAGAAAAGGTGGGCCGTAAAAGAAATCTTACTTCGGATTCTTGTAACTGCTGCGATCTGTAATCACATGCAAACAAATATAGCAATTAGCAGACTCCACTGAAATTTTTTGAAGTCAAATACTTAAGAGAGTCATTATGGAAGATAGGAAGTTTTACCGTGGTGGTCCTTGGACGAAGATGAGTATAGTCTCTCAAATGCGGTAGACTCAGCTTCGTCTTAGGAATCGGGTACGTAGCCGGATCCACCATTCCCACATTAGTCACCTTCTCGGCGCTAAGCTCAATCTTCTGCTTCGTACCTTTACCTTCCGGAGGAATCTTCAAACATCCATCAACGGTCACACAAGTTCCCGTCGCAACCAACTTGGAGAGATCTGCTGACAAAGAAACATCCACCATGACCTGAAGATTCGCTGCGCAGGATCCATCGTTCACCTCAAGAAAAGCGAAAGTCCCTTTTCCTTGCTCTCTTCCCGTTTTAACCCACCCGCTGATTTGGACTTTCTGACCGGCAAGTCCAGCTCCGGCGTCGGGTAGACCCAAAATCGATCGAATACGGATCCGACTAGAAAACCGGGATTTCTGCACCGTCGATGACGAGGATCCATCGGCTAATGTATATGCCGGCGGCGGAATCTCATCACCCATTGTTCGTAAGCCCTACAGAGGTTTCAAGGTAATTAGATGGATGTCTTAAAAAGAGTTAGATTTTGAGGAATTCTGTTGGGGTAAAATTGGAACTTGACAAGCCAAAGACTTTTCCAAAGATTTTCTAATTGGAAATTGGAAATTGATTCGTTTTTTCTTCTTAAATTCCAAAGAATATTAACTGGGATCTGCGCTACGCGCTGTGTTTTAACGTAGTTTGATTGTAAAAGTTATTTTATTCTGTAAAAGTTATTGGATGGTTTTCTTTTTCTATGCTAGGAGTACAAACTTTTGTTTCTTATGTTTAGAAAAATTATTGATTGCGGGGATCTTTTGACCGTCGGAAATTCCGTAGGAAATCTGTCGTTTCCTCGTTGAAATAGGTTTCCGTCAGAAATTTATAGGAATTTTTTATGGATTTCCGACGATGTTTAGCCGTTTGAATATTCCGACGGATTTTTGAGGGTTTAAATTATATTAATAAAAAATTTGGTTTAAATTCATATATGGAAATGAGATTTGGTGTAATTAAAGTCATTTATAAATATAGGATATTGATTTTAATTCATGTAAAACTTGTGGCTCCGTCGGAAATTCGTATGAAATTTCTTACCGATTTTCGACGTATATAAAAAATATATAATTTTATCATCCGTTCATGCTATTAGCACTTTAAAAATCTGTAAGTACAAGATAACACTTTTTCTGTTCAAATGACGCTTTTGTCTCTGCTTCTTATAGGACCGTGTACTATATCCGTTGAGGCGTGCGGTACTATACTAGATTAAGAATGGAAAATCAACGCGTGTACAATACAAAAAAATTAGTTTTGCACAACTTTTCAAAAAATGTTAGACTAGTAAGTAAAATCTTTAAAAGGGGGAAATCACATTTTTAACCTTCAAAGTAGAACTCACTAACACTTTAAGAGAATTTTGACATTCGGTTCTGTTTTTCTTAAAAATAAGCTAAAGTCATCGGTTTATTTCTATTTACAAATTTTGACAATAGTATTGTGAGATACAACATTAACATTAAAATGTATAAACTCATTTTCTTTTACTAGGTGAATACCGGCGCTACGCGCGGATCTTGTTTTAGATTTACTATTTAAATGTAATAATTTAATATTCTTTATACTTTATGAAACTTACAAATAAGTTTTTGAATTTATTGTTTAGTTTTTATGCTTTCAATAATATATTCCCATATTTTCCTAACAATTGTTCTTTGGCCTTTTGAATATACATACATTGTGATGAGCCATTAATATTTGGTGTATTCACTTATTTGAATTCATATGAAAAATGTCAAAATACATACATTTTTTCAATCAAACCTATTATATTTGTTTGATATTTCTACTAACTTAAATACTTGATTTTAGCACGTACTCTTTACCCATTAATAAATGTAATGTAAATTGTTCGGATCTAATCTAGAATAAGTGATTTTTTATTTTCAAAAACTGTAGAACAAGTTTTTAATATAATTGATTGAAGAAAAGTAGAATGTGAGACCGCACTTTCTGTTTAAACATTTAACCTTCTTTTTTTAATTCTCAATGCGAAAAATATACAACCCTGCCATAATTGTAAATGAACGTAAAAGAAAAGAAACTGAAAATGAACATCCTCTTAGCTCGTTCATGTTTACCTTTTCAGTTTCTATTACTCATATGGTGAATTTTGTAGCATGTTTTACAGATCTGGAAAGTTAAATCATAACTGAATATGAATATTTTGGATTAATGTTTTTTTTTTTTTTAAACTGATTTGGTGCGGCGGTGTTCATCCTCCAAAAAAGAAACCAGAGAATGAGCCAAAATCACATTTTTTATGAAAAAATGTGAGTTCTTTTTTTTTTCCTTTTCTCTTTCTAAATTTTGATAGTTTTCCCTATTAGTGAATGGTTGAATAGGTGGTGACTTGGTGAGGCTTTTGGTTCTTGAAAATTTTGGATTGTTAAATCATTCAAATATATGTTATGTTGTCGTTTGAGATGTCGGAGGTTAAATGAAATTGATTTTTATTATTCCTAATTCAAATTAGTGATATTCATATGCTTTTTGGTTCTATTTTATGCGGTCGAAAAACAAAGAACAAATAAGTAGATAATACATAATTTTTTAGTTTAAAAAAAAACAAAAATTAAATAAATTTATTCAATATCTATTTTGAATAGGATGATATAATATATAAATTAATAAATAACATGCATGGATGAATTGTTTATGTCTCAAGCGCATATAAGCCTAAACCCATATTCTAAACCTAGGTAATTAATCCCTAAACAAAAGCCCTAACTGAAACAACACAGAGACCAAGTCTCCTTAATAAACTGAAACAATTAGATAAAACCAGACCACTTCTCACGTCATGTATTTGCCATTTGGTACTCTGGCTCGCCGGTTCGGTTCGGTTCGGTTCAACTCCATCAAAGGCAATCAAAGATCAGCTCTTCCAGGATACCGAGGGAAGGGAATAACGTCTCTAATGTTGTCGATTCCTAGAGCGAAGAGAACCATACGCTCGAAGCCCATTCCGAATCCAGAATGCTTCACTGTTCCATGACGTCTCAAGTCAATGTACCACTCGTATTGCTCAATTGGTAGACCCATCTCCTCCATTCTGTAGAATAAAAAGACCAGATTTCATGAGAGATATCAAAAGAAACAAATAACAAATTGGTTTCACTTTCACAAACCTTTCTATGAGGACGTCAAGCCGTTCTTCCCTTTGGCTTCCACCAATGATTTCTCCAACCTAATAGATAACAATAGATGGGTTGCACACAAAAAGGGGGAAAAATGATTCAACTTCAACTCGGTATTATGCGAAGATGACGAGCTTTATTACCTTTGGAACGAGGACATCCATGGCAGCAACTGTCTTTCCATCATCGTTAAGCCTCATGTAGAAAGCTTTGATTTCTTTCGGGTAGTTATAGACAATAAGAGGCTTTTGAAACACAACCTCTGTCAAGTATCTGTGATTGCAGACAACATTAGTAACCCTTTTCTTACAAAGAAATAGTTTTTAAGGATTATAGAAGAAAGACCTTTCATGCTCAGATGCTAAGTCGATTCCCCACTCCACTTGGTTCTCAAATTTCTTTCCTTCAGCCACAGCTTCCTCAAGTAGGTTTATTGCTTCTGTGTATGTTACACGACCAAACGGAGTCGAGACAACCAATTTTAGCCTGTCGATGCAGCCTTCGTCAAAATCCTTAGCCATAATTTCCATGTCATCGTAACCATTTTCAAGCAACCATTTGCACATGTGTTTCACCAATGCCTCTGCGAAGTTCATAAGCTCCTACACAACATTTTAAAAAGCCGTTTTCTTAAAGATATTGCGGCTAGATTGCGACAAAGAATAAAATCAAATGTTTATTACCTCTAGATCAGTAAAAGCTAGTTCAACCTCAACCATCCAGAACTCAGCAAGATGCCTTGAGGTGTGAGAGTTCTCTGCCCGGAAAGCCGGGCCAAATGCATACACAGGGCCAATACTGCAAGCATAGGCTTCCAAGTGTAACTGACCAGAATTTGTCAGGGAAGCTGGACGAGCAAAATAATCTTGGGAATAATCAATTTTTCCATCCTTTTTAGGTAATCCAGGCTTAAGCTTTGACCTCTCTTCAAGCTTAGCTAAAATCTCCTTTGCTTTAGTGAGTTCAGCAACGGAAGCAGTGATCTCTTGCTTGCTTGCTTTGGCAGCTTTGAGTTGCGCTACAGCTTCACCTTTCTCCTTGACAATGAGCTTGGCAGCTTCAATGTCAGCCTCGGTAACTAGATCCCTCTCCAACTTCAAGGTTGTCACTTGGAACATTTCACAACCACCTTCGCATTTAGCTGTTGTGATGATAGGAGTGTGAATGAAGGTAACACATTCTTCTTGCAAGAAACCGTGGATCGACATAGCAAGCCTATTTACGGATCTTGTAACAGCTGCGATCGAGTTGGTCCTTGCACGAAGATGAGGATAGTCTCTCAAATACTCTAGAGTCAGCTTCATCTTAGGAATCGGGTACGTAGACGGATCCACCGTTCCCACATCAGTCACCTTCTGGGCGCTAAGCTCAATCTTCTGCTTCGTACCTTTACCTTCCGGAGGAATCTTCAAACACCCATCAACGGTCACACAAGTTCCCGTGGGAACCAACTTGGAGAGATCTGAGACAGATGCATCCACCATGACCTGAAGATTCGCTCCGCAGGATCCATCGTTCACCTCGAGAAAAGCGAAAGTCCCTTTTCCTTGCTCCCTTCCCGTTTTAACCCACCCGCTGATTCGGACCTTCCGACCGGCAAGTCCAGCTCCGCCGTCGGGTCGAACCAAAATCGATCGAATACGGGTCCGACTCGAAAACCGGGATTTCTGCACCCTCGATGACGAGGCTCCATCGTTGTCCAAGGAGACGGCGGCCAATTGATCTGCCGGCCGCGGAATCGGTTGAATAGGTCGAAAACGGATCCGATTCCACAACCGGAATTTCTGCGCCGTCGATGACGAGGCTCCATCGTTGTCCAAGGAGACGGCGGCTAATTGACCTGCCGGCGGCGGAATCGGTTGAATAGGTCGAAAACGGATCCGATTCCAAAACCGGAATTTCTGCACCGTCGATGACGAGGCTCCATCGTTGTCCAAGGAGACGGCGGCTAATTGATCTGTCGGCCGCACACAAGTTCCTGTCGCAACCAACTTGCCGAGATATGACACAGATCGAATACGGGTCCAATACGAAAACCAGGCTTTCTGTACCGTCGATGACATGGCTAAATCGTTGTCCAAGGAAACGGCGGCAAATTTATATGCCGGCGGCGGAATCTCAACACCCACTGTTCGTAAGCTCTAAAGAGGTTTCAAGGTTCTGTCCTGTGGAGAAAGAGCTCGTATGACTAAAACATTATGCTCTTTTATCCTTGTTATAAAAATTAATTTATTATTTAATTTTTTTAAATAGAAAAAATTGGTCAACTATTATCTTGCACTTAATGAATTCTCATATTTACCAACCCAACTACGATGATATCCACCCATCCAGAGCTCGCCCAGTAAAACCCGGATCGAATCCATTAAAGACACAATTAAACAATTAAACAATTAAACTAGGTATGAGCATTCGGATATCCTTTCGGGTTCAGGTCAGTTTTTTCGGGTTTCGGGTACCCAAATTTTAGAAGTCTAAGACCCATTAATGTATTTCCTTTTTCGGATCGGATTCGATTCGGTTCCGTCCGGGTTCGGATGTATTCAAAATTTATCCAAATTCTTGAAAAACTAAACAAAATTGTTTTAATTTAAATAAATTTTGGTTAAATTTTGCAAAACTTATTTAATTTTGACAAATATAACTTAAGATTTTTGAATATTTCGAGTATTTTGGTTATTTCGATCTAAACATAACTAATATATTCGGTTTATAATTGTAATTTTGAGTATTTTGGTTATTTCAAAACTAAAGATACGTCATATTTTTAGATATATAATTGTATTTTGTATATTTCGGATATCCATTCGGGTTTCGGTTCGGGTACCCAAAAATTTTATTAGAGGAATCATCATTTATAATTATTTGGTTTGGTTCGGTACCTTCTAATTTGGTTTGATTCCGGTTCCAGGTATTTGTCCATGCCTAAATCTACTATATAATAGTTGGCCAACTCTTTCCGGTTTGAGCACCACGTCAACACAAGAGAGCGCCGCATGTCCTAATCAATATAAATAAAACACGCTGAAAGCCTTTTGATATTTTTCAACCTTTCATCTCCTCCTCTATTTCACATACCATCATTTACGGTTTCCATCCCAAATCTTCATGTAATCACCATAAATCTTCAATTCATGTAACCTTTAAAATCTCAAATAAAATAAGGCTATGATGCATTTTTTCATCCCTTCATCTCCTTCGCTAGAGTTTCCTCATCATCATCGTCTCCACAAATTCAACATGAATTTGTGTTTTTAGATACCACCATGACCTAACAATAATTTCGGTACTATTGGAGTTATTAGGTACTATTATGAACTAACAAAAAATTATGGATCATGCATATTTAAAAATTATGGATAAAACACATATTTTAAAAAAAGAATATAAAATTACCTCATTTAAGACATGACGCCGTCATACAAAAACAATAATATAAATTTTTTGACATAGTTGTCCCATTTATTCTAGTAGTACTGAGATACACATAGTTGTACAAAAATTAATTTTTGTAGTTGTACTTATAAAATTTGACATAGTTGTTCACGTTTATTTAGTTATACGGTGTTCAAAATTTAATTTTTGTAGTCGTACTTTTGATATTAGATAATTAAAGTACATTTATTACACTTTCATATAAAATAAATGTCTTAAAATACTTTATTTGATTGTTTCACATAACAATGAGGTTAGGATTCACACATTAACCATAAAAATATAATGTAGTTTTAGTAAAAATAAGAATTTTTGTATATACTAACCAATTGTTTTTTTTAATCTTTTTGCCTAATTTAGATGTCTAATAAGAAATTTTGTATCTAGTAACCAAAATTTTGTATCTAGGGTACATATGTTTTTTTTTTTTTTTTTTTGGGCAACGGCATTTATACTTAGTTCTACCACAGTTGTACCTAGTTGTACTAAAACAGAAAGTATGCGGAAATGAGTTACGGCCACAAACAGTTACACCAGTTATACCTAGTTATCACATTGTATTCAAGGAGGAAACTGTTGCACACATCCCTGATTTTGATCGACATCTTTGATGAGCTCCACATGCAAAACACTTCTACATTGATCTTTATTCACTTAATGATAACAAAAAACATCGTCATCATTCTAAATATATAATGGTTTCTTAGGATACACTACCAATGGAAAGTAACTAATTCTCAGCTGCGTCGTAGCTTCATATATCCTAATATTCCTGCTAATTCTATCAACATCCATAATAAGTGACCTCCTCCACAAATGTCTTCATCACTAATGTGTGAATTTCATCTTCTCCTGAGATCCATCATATGCAATCATCGTCCTTTGAATAACATTCCCCATAATCAAAACATATGATTGTGCAACGAGTTTTACTCATTGTCCCCTGAAAAAGAATAACAAATCTCATTAGTATATAATTATAGTAGTACTCTAGTTGTTTCAATAATACCAGTTGTCTCAGTAGTTCCAGTTGCCTCAATAGTACCAGTTGGTCTCAGTAATACCATTTGTCTTAATACCATTGATAATAGATATTTTCGTATCAAGTACTCAAGTCTACTCATATCATTGTATAACTTAAGGATCAATCCAAATGGGTTTGATGTTTCAATCACTAAGAATGCATATAACTACTTAATTAAAGCCAAACAAGGTTGTTTTTGAGTTTAATCTAACAAGGTAATCCAAATTAAAAGCAATAAACAAGAACTAGCAATACTAAACGAGGTTAAAACACAATAAAAAGGCGAATCCAAGGATGAGGCAATGGAGTTAGAGTGACCCTTTAGCTAATTCATGATGCTCAATTACACACACAATGCTAATCTCTAGGTTATGATCACTAATTATGACTAATCCTTTCTCAAGGCACTAATCACTTTGCTAATCATCACATCAAGACCAAACTCTCATTTGTGACTAAATGATTAGCAAGCAATAAGATCAACATTCAAATCAACCAATAAACACCTTAAACAACTACTCTCATGAGTTAAGCATGTTTATC
Organism: Eutrema heterophyllum; assembly: GCA_002933915.1. Lineage (NCBI taxonomy): Eukaryota > Viridiplantae > Streptophyta > Magnoliopsida > Brassicales > Brassicaceae > Eutrema > Eutrema heterophyllum. Next base: position 69,070 of record PKMM01025572.1, on the reverse strand, counting down.
TGTTACTAAGCTCTTTGGAGAATTTCATCAAACACTTTATGGGTGTGAAATTCCCAAGGTCTAGATTAGCTCTCTCAAGCCCAATCTAGCATTAAGATCACTTAGCAAGAAGGAAAATCAAATAATCTAAGCCTAAACATCATAAATTATCTATTGGATCACCCTAAATCTACCTCATCCCAAGATCCAACCATGAAGAACCCAACAAAATCCATGAAGAAGATGTTAAATCCCATGGTTAGATGATTAGATGATTAAGAAATAAGAGATAGAAGATAGAGATTAAGAGAACAAAGCTTAAATTGCATAAATCAAAAAGAAGATCTCTCTTACAATCACTTAGAACTCTAGAAAGGAAGTTGTTTTTGCAAAAGAAAAGAGATGTTATGAAAATTAGGTCTAGAAAATCTTTAAAGTGTGCATGGGCGAACCGGGTCAACCCAAGACAAACCGGGTGTTGACCCGGTCGAATCTGGGTCGAGGGCTTTCACACCGACCAGATGGTGGTCGGTGTGCATGGTCGGTGTGGCCTTGGTCTTCACACCGGTCGGGAGCATCGGTTGGGTGCGGGTCGGTGCGGAGTGTCCTGACGTGTGGCACCGGGTGAGGCTGGTTGGTGTTGTTGCTCGGTGCTCGCTTCTGTCCCAACACCGGCCAAGTGCTGGTCAGTGTTGCCTTATCTTGAGTTGGACACCGGGTAGTGTCGGTCGGTATTGGAAGGAAGCTTTGCTTGGTGCCCGTCGCTGTTGCAATACCGAGCACATGCACCGGTTGATGGTCGAGCGGTGTTGCGCGTCTTGAGCTGGGCACCGGGTCAATTGATAAACCGTGTTTTTACCGGTTTCTAACCCTTGTTTTTGTGTCTTTTATCGAGTCGAAGTTTGTTTTTAGAGTCTTTTACTCCTTTATAGAGTATGTTCAGGTTTTAGGTCAATTTGGGAGAGAAATAGACGTTTTGGATGCAAATGAGCATATGGAGATGCAGAATCATGCAGAGACGTCAGATGTTTGGCATTCTTTGAAGGATTTCCCACCGATGGATTGATCTCAAATTTTGATACGAGATAGAATAATGGATTAGCTTTCATTTGGAAGTGGTTTGAGCTTATTCCAACGGTGCGATCAAAAGTTATGCCAATTGTCGTGAAGACGGTCCAGCCTGGCGAGCAGAAGAAGCATGCGCAGAGATGACCCATCCGCGGGTACCAAATCGACCGATTCAAGAAACATGGATCGACCGATTTGGTCCCAGATCGGCCCAATTTGACTTTTCCTTTTTCGGCCCAGATCCACCCAATTTCGACCCTGAACGATTAGAGACCTATCTATACCTATTTTTAGCCACTTTTTAGGTTACGCTTTATTTTCCATTCAGATTTTTGGCTTTGCAACTTTGTAAGCTTTGGGGAGAAGAATCTCTACATCTTTTGAGAAGAATTTCTGAACCCTTTATGAATTTCTATTATATCGATTATGAGCTTTTCTTTATCTCTTTGCTTGTTCTCTGTTTCCATGTCTGAGTAGTTTCATATCATTGAATTAGGCATAGATAGGGATTTATCTTTTGTGGTCTTCGTTTATCGTTGTTTTCATTGCTTAGGCTAAATTGATCACTTAGTCTCTGATCTAGGGTTTAATATATTCATCAAAAGTGTTATATATTGCTTGAAAGAACACAAGCGAGCGAATCGTCCTTAACCAACGAAACCTGATGCTAAGGCGATTCGTGAACATATCAATCCGATTCGTTAATGCTGGTCTAGAATTCTAAGTTCAAACGACAATTTAGAATCTTAGGTTGTTAGATTTAGTGATCAATACCACGATAGTGGATTGATTAAATCTTTATGTTTGAGTTCAAGACTTGTGTTAAATCATTCCTTGAATAGTTGTTTGGTTCATGATCTCTGGATTCTTGCGAAGAAACCCTTGGCCTAACGTTTTTCTCCTTATTGAATTTACATTACTTTTACTTATTTTCATTACTGTTGCAAATCAAACCATATTCTCGTCTTAGCTTAATTTCACTTTGTGAGATTTGTAGTGTGACATTTGTCCTTGTGGATTTGATCCCATATATACTATTGTGATAGACTGTTCTCTTGCAGTGTTTTTATTTGGGTTATTTCTAAAGTATTTCATCAATGTCAGCCGGTGTTGGAAGGAGTCTTGGTCGGTGCTCGCTACTGCCTTGGCACCGGCTGGGTGACACCCATTGAGAGCTGGTCGGTGTTGAGTGATGTCTCGGCTGGTGTAGAACGTTTAGAGGCACAAAACTGGTCATGATTCATGCGTTGTGGAGTGAGGCCTTGGTCGGTGTGCGCTACTGTCCCGACACCGGCCAAGTGCTGGTCGGTGTGCTCGTCTCCAACTCCTTCTTGTCTTCTAGCTTCTTCTCCTTGATCTCAAACCGGATGCTTGATATACTTGGTTTTCACCGTTTTCTATCGTATGTTTAGGTGTTTCTTTTAATCGTTTTATCGAGTCAAAGTTCGTTTTTAGAGTCTTTTAGTCCTTTATTTAGATATCTCAGGTAAAAAGGCGTTTAAGGAAGAAATTGGAGTTACAAAGGCAAAAACGCTTGGAACCGTGAAGAAAATAGCAGAATCGGTCGATGCAACACCACTAGAAGATTCCCCATCGACCGATGCAGGATGAAGCCGGTCGATGCAGCCGATCGATGCAACGTGCCCAGAGAAATAACCATCGACCGATGCAGGATGAAGCCGGTCGATGCAGGCCGACGAGAAGAAAAAGGAAATTTCTGATTTTCCTGTTTTGCCCTAGAAACTGCCTATTTTGACCTAATTTGACCTATGACCTATATATACTCTATTTTTAGCCTTTTTGACAGCACCGCTTGATACTGCTTTATTTTCTATTCAGACTTTTTGCTCTTGATCATTGTAAGCTTTGAAGAAGAATCTTGGCATATATTGAGAAATTCTAAACCCTTTTTCTCTTAATCTATACTATGTCTTCTTCATCTCTTTGCTTGTCCTCTGTTTCCATGTCTGAGTATTTCAATATTTAGGTTTAGGGCTTCAAGGGGATCCATGAATCATTGAATTATACACAAATAGAGATTTATCTTTTGTGGTTTTCGCTTATTGTTGTGTTTATTGCTTAGGCTTGAGCTGACCGCTAGGTCTATGAACTAGGGCTTAATCTAAGAGCGCGGAAGTGTATTAGGTTGCTAGAAAGAACATAAGCGAGCGAATTGTCCTTAGCCTGCAGAAGTTGATGTTAAGGTGATTCGTGAACATATTGAACCTGCTTGTTAAGGCTGATCTAGAATTCTATACCAACGGAAGTTAGGATTTTAGGGTGCTAGGTTTAGTAACCATGAGCACATAAGTGGATTGGTTAATATTTATGTTTGAGTTTGAAACTTGTGTTTAATTATTCCTTGAATAGTTGTCTGATTCGTGATCTCCGGATTCCCGAGAATAAACCCTTGACCTAACACTTTTCCCTTGTTGAATTTACATCGTTTTAATTGCTTTCGTTACTTTTCCAAAACCAACCATATTCTTGTCTTAGCTTAATTTCATCTTGTGAGAATCGTAGTGTAACCTTGGTCTCTGTGGATTCGATCCTAAAGTACTGCATTGACAACCGTTATGATTGCGGTAGTGTGAGCTTTAGTTATTAATTGACTTAGTAAAACACCTAAATCAATTTGGCGCCATTGCCGGGGACCAATAGCGTTACCTTCAATTCTGAATTTGAAACTTAGTCTAAGATTTACTAACATATTCTATTTTACTCTCTTGTGTGTTTCAGGTGACTAACCAAAAGCTGGGTAGAGTTACCAGAAGCAAGGGCTCTGAGAACCTTCTTGAGCTTGACAATCAAGAGCTAGGAAGGTTAGAACGCACGAGCAGAAGAGCAAGGACAAATCCTGTCACCATTAACGACGAAAACAACAACCAACAAAACGCAGCAGCAGCTGAACTTCGGAGGCTACAAGAGCAAGTGCAGCAGTTGCAACAGCAGCAGCAATTGCAACAGCAACAATAGCCTGCTATCGGGGCCTTGGACACGCCTCATGCCTTTTACCAAAACAGAGCTGCCATCCGCCCACCAGCTATTACGAGGCAAGATTATGAGATCAAGCCTCAGATGATCGCATTGGTGAAACAACACATGTTCCATGGTATGCATGTAGAGCATCCGATGGACCATATCGAAAATTTTGAAGAGATCTGCAGCACTACCAAGTCGAATGGAGTACCAATTGATTACCTCAAGTGTAAGCTCTTTCCCTTTTCTTTGGTAGACAAGGCACTAAGGTGGCTGAAGTCGCTCCCTGCTGGATCATTGACTACTTGGGATGAATGCAGAGCTACTTTCTTGGACCACTTCTATACCAAGTCTAAGACAGCTTCATTGCGGAACAAAATCACTACTTTCCAGCAGCACGCTGGAGAGTCTTTTTGCGACGCTTGGGAGAGGTTTCGAGAGTACCGCAGAGAGTGCCCTCATCATGGGTACTCAGATGAGCATATCCTAAGCATCTTCTACGATGGAGTCGATTGGGACTACAAAAACACCCTTAATACTGCGAGCAATGGAGACTTCATGACCAAAACTAAGGAAGGAGCGTACCAGTTGATAGAAAACTTGGCTGCAAGTTCTGGAAATCGCTGCCCTGAGTACGACAGGTCTAAACGTGTTAATAGTGTGGAGTCACAGAAGATTGATGAGCTGACCGCGAAAGTGAACTTGTTGCTTAAGGAAAATCAGAGAGGTGTGCAGTCTTGCGAGGAGACAGGAGATGCAGATTTTTGTCGGGTGTGCAAAACAGAGGATTCGACCAGAATTACCAAAACCATCCGAATCTGTCTTACAAAAGCACCAATGTCGAAAATCCCCAAGATCAAATCTACCCCAACAAGCTCAACAATCCCAAGGAAAAACTTTTGTGCAAAACGCTGGTGTCTCAGGTTTTTCTCAGGCCTTTCAAGGTCAGAAAAATTTCCAAGGTGGGTTTCAGCAGAAACAACCATTCAACACCTTCCAGACAACAAAACCTACCCCACTCCAAACCCCTGCAAGCTTTGCGAACGACTCTCAGAATGAGCTTAAACTTCTTATGCAACAGCTCCTGCTCAACCAACAGCAATCTGCTAAGGAGATCAATGTCAAGGTTGATAACATGTACAACGATCTCAACAGCAAGTACGAAGATGTATGCACTCATGTGAAGAAGCTGGACACTCAAGTTGCTCAAAATGCCGAAACAATCAAGCGACAGCCAGGAATTCTTTCGGGAAAAGTAGAGACAAACCCCAAAGAGCATTGCAATGCAATCACTGCTTAAGGAGAAATGAAGACTATGCATGAGTTGAAGAATGAGGCTGAAACACATGCTGTTGCAGCAGAGAAGAAATACACTTCCATCACTCCACCACCATATGTTCCTAAGGTGCCATACCCTATGCCACCCAGACACCTCATGAAGCCTATTAGTGCAGAGAGGCTGAGTGGTTTTGATAAGTTGGTGAGGAGGATTCCCCATGAGATTTCATTTGAAGAAGCCTTGGAAGACCGACCTCTATTAGATTTCTTCCAAAATTGCAAAGAGACTCTAGAAGAGGTTAAGGCACTCTTCATCAAGGCAAGGAGCACACCGGCACCAATAAAGCAGTTGTCTAAGATTGTAGACCCTGGGAAGTTTTCTGTTCCATGCTCTATCTCTGGAGTTGACTTTAAAGAATCTCTTGTCGATTCTGGATCTAGCGTGAATCTCATGTCGAAGGCTATTGCAGAGAGGTTGGGAACTGCTGATATAAGACCTCCTAATGCGACTCGCATTTGCGAACTCTTCCACCACGACTCCATATGGTATCATCCCTGATTTGCTTGTTAAAGTAGAAGATTGTCTGGTTCCTACTGATTTTCAGGTCGTGGAGATGAGTGAAGGTTCTAATATGCCTTTGATTCTTGGAAGACCATTCATGGCCACAGTGGGTGCAGTTCTAGACATGCCCAATAAGAGAATCTCATTCTCTAACATAAACAAAAAGGTCTTCTACAAAGCCATCCCCACTAGAGGAATTCCCGAACACGTCTCATGCATCACTGCTGTCATATCAGAGAAGCTGGAAATTGATCTAGGGAAAGAGCCCCCTGATGGAAATCAAGTCAAGGAAGTCTTAGGTGATCCTCTTATCATCACTAAGAACGACATCATAAAGGCTAAGGCTAAGGCAAAGGGGAAGGTGAAGAGCAAAAGAGTCAAGGGAGATGCTGATATACTTGGTTTTTACCGTTTTCTATCGTATGTTTTGGTGTTTCTTTTAATCGTTTTATCGAGTCAAAGTCCGTTTTAGAATCTTTTAGTCTTTTATTTAGATATTTCAGGTAAAAAGGGCGTCCAATGAGGAAATTGGAGTTACGGGAGCAAAAACGCACGAAACCGTGAAGAAAGGAGCAGAATCGGTCAATGCACTCCTTGCATTGACCGACAGCACATCCAGAGATTTGGGAATCGATCGATGCAAGGAGTGCATCGATCGATGCAACTGGACCAGAGAAACAGCCATCGACCGATGCAAGACCGATGCAAGGAGGTGCATCGGTCGATGCAGGCCGACGAGAAGAAAAATGAAATTTCTGATTTTCCTATTTTGCTCTGGAAACTCCCTATTTTGACCTAATTCGACCTAGACCTATATATACTCTATTTTTTAAGCCTCTACGAGGGGACCGCTTTTTTCTACGCTTTATTTTATTCATCAGAGAACTTCTGGTTTTTGGCACTTGTAAGATTTGGGGAGACGAACCTCTAACTCACATACCGGAGAAGATTTCTGAACCCTTTTAGATTTATTCTTATTGGATTATGATTTCTTTTTTATCTCTCTGTATTTTCTTTGTTTCCATGTCTGAGTAATCTCTCTGTTAGGTTTTTAGGGTTTTAAAGGATTTTCATGAATCACTGAAACGGATATGTTAGAATAGGGAATCACGTAGAGTTCTTCATCTATTGTTAAGTTTAAAGCTTAGATTAGATTGATCACCTAGTTTATGATCTTAGGATTAATCTATTCATCAAAAGTGTTTTAGATTTCCTGACAGAACTTAGATGAGCAAATTGTCCTTAGCCAACGAAAGCTGATGCTAAGGGGATTTGTGAACTTATCGAACCTGAACTTTAATGCGTGCCTAGAATTTTAAGGTCAAATGACAGTTTAGATTCTTAGGTTGATTGACATAGTAGTTAGTGCCACGACAGTGGGCTAGATAGACTTTTATGTTTGAGTTCGAGAACGGTTCTTAATTCATTCCCTGTTCGATAATCTGTTTAGTGAGTCTTGATTTCCTGCGAATTACCTGAAGACCTAGCGTTTTTCCTTATTAAATTTACATCCTTTAATTTGTCATTCTTAGTTTTAGAAGATAGAAAACCACAAACAATTGTCATTAGTCTTAACTTTACTTACTTTCTGCATTCTCGTAGTGTTTCATTTGGTCTCTGTGGATTCGATCCCTACAATACTACTTCGTTAGCTGTGCTCTTGCAGTAGTTACTCTTAGGGTTAAACTCTGAGTGTATCAGATGCATATATGACTTTGATCCCTCAGAGGTGTGATGGAGACTCAATTGAGTATGAGGTGAAGTTCAAGGGAACCTCGAAGCCATTCTCTAAGGTTAGAGCAATTCTCACTTCAGAGCTGAAGGAGAAAGGAAAAGATGCTGTAAAGGGGATGATGAGCAGAATTATGAAGCTGAAGATGTTTGATGGTGGGACTTGTTTTGGGGCAAGCTCTCATGCTATTCATGGACTAGGGCTTAATCTAAGAGCGCGGAAGTGTATTAGGTTGCTAGAAAGAACATAAGGGAGCGAATTGTCCTTAGCCTGCGGAAGTTGATGTTAAGGTGATTCGTGAACATATTGAACCTGCTCGTTAAGGCTGATCTAGAATTCTATGCCAACGGAAATTAGGATTTTAGGGTGCTAGGTTTAGTAACCATGAGCACTGAAGTGGATTGGTTAATATTTATGTTTGAGTTTGAAACTTGTGTTTAATTATTCCCTGAATAGTTGTCTGATTCGTGATCTCCGGATTCCCGAGAATAAACCCTTGACCTAACGCTTTTCCCTTATTGAATTTACAACGTTTTAATTGCTTTAGTTACTTTTCCAAAACCAACCATATTCTTGTCTTAGCTTAATTTCATCTTGTGAGAATTGTAGTGTAACCTTGGTCTCTGTGGATTCGATCCTAAAGTACTGCGTTGACAACCGTTATGATTGCGGTAGTGTGAGCTTTAGTTATTAATTGACTTAGTAAAAACACGTAAATCAATGCTCTTGGTTCCATGGCCTCTTCTCCTCTCCAAAATGCCTCCAAGTACCTAGAAAACACTCCAAAACATGCGAGACTCTCTAGGACCTAGTGCAAACACCCTAAACTCTAACTAAGACCAAAACACTAGTGAAAGATAAGATTATACATGAATGTGACTCAAAAATCTAAGTTAAATGCATGCTAAAACAAGTAAATTATGAGAATATCAACTTCCCCAAAATTATTCCTTTGCTTACCCTCAAGCAAACAAACAAGAATAAGAAGCGAGAGAGGTTTGAAGGTAGGAGCTCAAATCCACAAGTACCATTAAAAGAATTCAAACTCAATGTCCAAGTTGTTAGCTTTAAGATGCGATCAAATAAGTTTACTCAAAAAGAGCTAGCCATATCCGTCCCTACACGAATCAAGCCCAAGTATCAACCTACACAAGCATTCCTATCCTCCAACCCTTTGACATTCATTTAAACGTTTCAAGCGAATCATGTTCATGCAAGACAAGTAAATTCATTTGGCTATGGTAGAGGTCTTGAGATTAAGATAATCTAAAATATATGTGGTTATTCCATTGCAAGGGATCTCTCTATTAATAAGCAAGCTTTAGCAAAATGTTAAGAGTAAAAGGCAACCTATGCATACAAGGATAAATTTACATCTACCTAATGCCTAAGATGTCTCTAACCCTAGCATCTCTAACCATGAAGCCCCAAACCTAAGTTACCCTTTTTCTCACAAGGCCTTTTTGCCTACATATCCCACGCGCATTTCTTCTTCTTCCACTTCATATTTTCTTACTTGGGGGATTTCTTCTTCTTCATCGAACTTCGTGGCTTGGTGCTTCTCTTTGTTGTTTCCTTAGCTCTTCTTTTCTTTCCTTTCCTTTGCCTTGCCTCATTTCTCATCACTTGATGCCTTAGTCAAATTTTGGCTTCTCTCTTTTTCATTGAACTCTTTGAGGCTTAATCTAATGCTAAGAGCTAACCTTATGACTTTGCACCAACCACTTAACAATATTGCATTCCCCTTTTGCCTTTTCGTTCACCTTTCTTGATATGATATTGGGAGCGGTTAAGACAGATCATGAAGCAACCAAGCTTGTACCTGCTGAACTAAACACGATGATCAGATTTTATGGTCACAATGAAGAAAACGTTTGCGTTAAGAGCAAACATCCGAAGGCGTTATTCAAACAAACGCCGCTACCTGCTCACGTCTCTTTAGGAAACGATCCATATATGGATTTGAAGATCTTTGGGTCTAGTTTCCAAAACGCTAAAGAACGTCCCAATCCGACTTCCCAATCGCCGTATAACGGTCCAACAATGAGGACATATGCAATGGGTTCAAAAGCATCAACCATGGGCTCTAAACTATCAATTATGGGTCTCTCTACTTTTTTGGCTCAATGGACACTTATGTGTGGCACCCAGGAGGCTTATCTACAAGCTAAGGAAGAGTATTTTTCGTGGCCCAAAGAAATAAAACAAGAGATGAAGAATGCAAAGCCCATGATCACAATCCAGCAAAACCTTTAGCCATGATCACAATCCAGCAGCCCAAACATGTGATCGAGCACCCAGCCCTGTGTTTCCAATGGTTTTTGTGACCAAGCCCAACCAAGAAGAGCAGCCCAAACACTGTTCCGAACTGTATCAAAAACGTGTGCACTGTAGCACAATCACTGTTCACTGCGCTGCCAACCTTTTGCAAGTTGATTTTGTTTATATTTTCTTTGATTGTAACATATGCAAGTTGTATTTCTTTTCCTTGTTTTTATGCTTAATTTCTGTAACTTAACTAGAGTCAATTAGTAACTCTAAGTTAGTTTATTTGCTTTGTATCTTCTATATGTACGTAAGATGTGAAATAAGAAAAAACTTGAATATTTTTGGAAAAACCCTTTTTGCTTTGTTGCAAGAAAACGTGAGTGAGAGAGTGTTCTCTCTTTCTTCCTTTGAGAGTGATTCTCAAAGAATCGATCATGGTGAGTAATATCCATGATCAAACCCGATCTTTGGTGCGTAATATCCATTGATCAAAACCGATTGTTGGTGTGTCATATCCATCAATCAAACTCGATGATCTTAGTGTGTCATATCTAAGTGACTCGTTGGTAAATCAAGAGCCTTCCGCAACTCTTGTGCGACCTATCGTTCCACCAAAACGGTGTTCTTAAGCCTTTACGGTTTTCGGAATCCTGCGATTATCCTTTCACCAACTTCGAGTCCCCATCCTCGGGCGAAATCGCATCAATTGGTATCAGAGCCAACTCGAAGCCTTGGTGATCCATCCACCTTCCTTCATCTTCCACGTTCTTGAAAAAAAAAAAAAAAACTATGGTAACTGTGGAAGAATTTATGGCCGAGTTACAAAGCATGTTGAGAAGCGAGCTGGAGGTGCTCCATCAAAAGCTAGACCGCATGCCAGGAGTGCCACCAAGGAGACCACCACCGGTCAAAACGCCATCCCACCAACGGCCAAGCCACCACCACCAAAGGCGCCACCACCACCGGCCAAGCCACCACCACCAAAGGCGCCACCACCACAGGCCGAGCCACCACCACCACCGGCCAAACCAGCTGAAGAACCGCCATGGATCGAGCCTGATCCACCTGCTGAATTCGAAGCCATGATTCCCTCCGCTGGTACATTTCAAGTCATGCCTCCTTTCGTTGTAGAAGATTCGGATTTGAGGACAAATCCTTTTGAAGAGGGAGAGTATGATATGATATTGGGAGCGGTTAAGACATATCATGAAGCAACCAAGCTTGTACCTGCTGAACTAAACACGATGATCAGATTTCATGGTCACAATGAAGAAAACGTTTGCGTTAAGAGCAAACATCCGAAGGCGTTATTCAAACAAACGCCGCTACCTGCTCACGTCTCGTCAGGAAACGATCAATATATGGATTTGAAGATCTTTGGGTCTAGTTTCCAAAACGCTAAAGAACGTCCCAATCCGACTTCCTAATCGCCGTATAACGGCCCAACAATGAGGACGTATCCAATGGGTTCAAAAGCATCAACCATGGGCTCTAAACTATCAATTATGGGTCTCTACTTTTTTGGCTCAATGGACACTTATGTGTGGCACCCATGAGGCTTATCTACAAGCTAAGGAAGAGTATTTTTCATGGTCCAAAGAAATAAAACAAGAGATGAAGAATGCAAAGCCCATGAGAAAAGAGGTGAATGGTTTTAAGAGCACACCAAAACCATCCATACAAAACATTTAGCCATGATCACAATCCAGCAGCCCAAACATGTGATCCAGCACCCAGCCTTGTGTTTCCAATGGTTTTTGTGACCAAGCCCAACCAAGAAGAGCAGCCCAAACACTGTTCCGAACAGTATCAAAAACGTGTGCACTGTAGCACAATCACTGTTCACTGCGCTGCCAACCTTTTGCAAGTTGATTTTGTTTATATTTTCTTTGATTGTAACATATGCAAGTTGTATTTCATTTCCTTGTTTTTATGCATAATTTCTGTAACTTAACTAGAGTCAATTAGTAACTCTAAGTTAGTTTATTTGCTTTGTATCTTCTATATGTACGTAAGATGTGAAATAAGAAAAAACTTGAATATTTTGGGAAAAACCCCTTTTGCTTTGTTGCAAGAAAATGTGAGTGAGAGAGTGTTCTCTCTTTCTTCCTTTGAGAGTGATTCTCAAAGAATCGATCATCGTGAGTAATATCCATGATCAAACCCGATCTTTGGTGCGTAATATCCATTGATCAAAACCGATTGTTGGTGTGTCATATCCATCAATCAAACTCGATGATCTTAGTGTGTCATATCTAAGTGACTCGTTGGTAAATCAAGAGCCTTCCGCAACTCTTGTGCGACCAATCGTTTCACCAAAACGGTGTTCTTAAGCCTTTACGGTTTCCGGAATCCCGCGATTATCCTTTCACCAACTTCGAGTCCCCATCCTCGGGCGAAATCGCATCATTTTTTTCCACCACAATCTCATTGATCATACACTTTCATTCATAATTAGGTTTTTTTGATATTTAAATTGGTCTTGGGCAGACCAGGTCAACCCGGAACAAACCGGGTTTTGACCCGATCAATTATGGGTCAATGAGTCAACACCAGACGGTGGCGGACCGGTATGGATCACCTTTGGACGAGAGCTTCACGCCGGGTCGAGACGGGCCGGTACGGGTGGTCGGCCTTGTCCCTGGTCGTGCGTTGGTCGAGCATCGGATGGTCATACCGGTCAAAGCTGGGCTGGCATGGGATGTCATGAAGCTTCATGCCGGGCGAGGATGGGGCGGTACGGGTGGTCGGCATTGTCCCTGGTCGTGCGTTGGTCGAGCATCGGATGGTCATACTGGTCGAAGCTGGGCCGGCATGGGATGCCCTAAAGCTTTATGCCAGCCCTCTCTTCGCCGCGTCCGGGTCTTCTCGACCCGCGGCCAACTGCCCATCTGCCGCGCCTCCGTCGACTCGACCCGCGGCCAACCTATGGTCGTCTTCCCTTGAGTCGTTTGATTCCCATTCACCATTCCTCGAGCAAGCTGCCTTCTTCGTTGATTCTCAAGCCTTAACAGACCCTACACCCGACCTAGAACCAGACTGCGTTGCCCATTGCAACATGGTTCTCGCTACCCAACCATCCGAGGAAATTGAAGAACAATACTTCGAAGAGGAAGATTCAAGGTCATTCTTCCGTGAATCCTATCTTAGTTCGATATATGACTCTGACTTCGACCCAACGCTTCCTGCGAGTCCAATCCCAGAAGAACCAAGAACGCGAAGCATTACGCGAGAGAGATTGATCGAGTTGAACAACTTCATGAAGTCAATCCGGATGGATGTTTCTTTCGAAAAAGTTTGGGAAATGGGACCGCTAAACTCTTTCTTTGGCTACAGTATGGAGAGCAAGGAAGATATCCGTACTTACTGCAGGAGAGCAAGACATTCAACAACGCCCTATGCCGCTTCTTATGCTATCCGAATCTACCATCCCGAGAAGTACTGAGTGTACCCGAACAAGATAAGCCGAGAGAAGTTAGAGGAATTCAACAATGTGGTTCGTAATCTACCTAGAGGTACTACTTTTGCTAGAGCTTGCATGGTTAATATGGTGGTCACTTCTTTTGTGAAAGCAAAGAATCCGTCAAGGAGATAGAAGATCTTTTCACGAACGCTATGAACGGAAAACCCGTTAGGAGTCTCCACAAGATCGAAGAGGGAGGTCAATTTCTAATCACTTGCAACATACGTGGATTTGGGTTTAAAAACGTTCTTTGTGATTCCGGAGCTTGCCTAAGCAACATACGTCGACCGCCAAGCGTATCGGTCTCAAGCACGTGCACCGTACCCGAACGAAGCTCAACATGGCTGATGAGACGTGCGTCACACCAAAGGGAATCGCATATGCTATGCCAATAAGGATTGGAGATTGCATAGCGCCCATCGATTTCTACATTGTCAAGACGACAAAAGTTGATTCAACACCGGTGATCTTAGGATGGCCGTTTCTGTCAACCGCTGGAGCCATCATGGATTGGCCAAATTGACGTGTGTCCTTTGCAAACATCAACAAAGATGAGTTCTACACCGCTGTCCCGCTCAATCCCAAGAGGGAAGGTCACTTCAATGCAAAAGACCCCGATCCTGACTCACTATGGAGCGATGATTCAAATGACGAGGAAACCAAAAGGAGATCGAAGAAGACTTGTCGTAAGACACTGTCCTTCTACGACTAAGCTTACCTCGTTACCAACGTCGAGCTAAACGACTTTAAACAAAAGCACTCAATGGGAGGCAACCCATTTAGGTACGTTCTAATTTTTAGTTTTTCTTTCTTTTTCTATTAACGTTTTCTTTTCTTAGTTTTTCAGCTTTCTAAAAAAAAATAAAAAAACCGAAAAGACAAAAAGATGGACACACGATTCAAAGCTACTCGGTCCAGTCCAAACCATGAGGAAGGATATGACAGCAAAAGAAGCTCGACCACGAGTGCATCTACCCGACCCGCGGCGAGCTAGCCCTTGGCCGTGGTCGCGATCAACCAACCCGCAGCCGGCTTGCCAATGGCCGCGGCTGTACAAGCCCGACCCGTGGCCAGCCCCCTAACGACCCCGATTGACTCCGTTCGATCCCCGACCAATTCCCACCCATTTCCAAACATCCACACATCCATTACCATCACCAGAACATCATTTTTCACCCCCAATCACCACCATTCCCCAACCGCATCCAAGTAAGTTTTCTTTTCCCTTAAACTTTTTCAATTATTACATCCATTTATTTATTCGTCCTTACCCAATTTATTTCACACTAAAGACAATGTGATTTAAGTCTGGGGGAGGATTCCATCCCTTACTAACCACCACTTCTTTCATGTGTTTTTGCATTTTGCGTTTTTCGACGTTTTTCTTAAAAATTTTCAAGTTTTTTTTCGAAAAACGTAGGAATGCGTTTTGAGGGAATGATGAAAAGAATCCATGACGATAACCGACCAGTGTGCTTCTACGCTATCTCCTAGTAACATGCTCTTTCGTAATTTGGTTCTAGACTAGGCGGTAGCTAGAGTTTCTGTTAATGCGAAATCCCTAGAGGAGTTTAGACCGTAGAGATTCTCTAGGATGGAATATGCTAGCTCTATTTTACTTGGACTTAATCTTGACTTAATTTTCTCATCAAAGGTTTAGGCAAAGATAACGAATCAAACATTCATGACGTACTTTTACCTTTTACCACTCTTTGTCGTACATGAATGGCCAGCTCATCTTTAGTTGGTAAACCACCCGAAATTTAACCATTGTTCAAACCTCATGCAACTCTCTTTGTGTCTTATGTGCAGATATGTGCAAAAACGCCGGAGAGGGAGGAACGACACAGTTTTCAGTCACTAAAGACAGAGACTGTACGCTATCGGTGGAGGTGAATTCAACAAAGATGTGAGCTTGGTTATGCCTTGGAAAAACTCAAAACATGGTAAATTTTCGTGCCCCTAAGACTCTATATCATAAAGGCGTTTCCCCCTTTCATCAAAAAAAAAGAAAGAAAGAGAAATCGAAAATAATCGAAAGGGAAAGGAAACAAAAGCCTAAAAAGAGTCTAGGTTGGTCGAAATACTTATGAGGCACCCATGGTTCGTTTGTGAGAAGTCTGTCATTCCAAGCCCACAAAAAATTCTAAGTCTAGGGGAATGACAGAAAACTTCTGTTTTCGGAAGAAGGAGGAAGTGCAACATTTTTACGCAAGGAAGAAGTGACTGGAAGCTGTGGTTATCAATAGGTCCTTCCTCTCTTGCTGTTTTGCATAATATCTCGCACCCTCCGGTGAAATTACGGTAACCCGAAACACTCTACCTCACCTCTAAATGCCTTTAATACCTAGACTCGATTGTCTTGGTTTAATCTTTTTTATGAGAAGCCCACGCCTATAGTTAATGAATGTAGAGAGCTAGTTGACATGATTTTTGGATTTTGAAAGTTTATTTTTCGTATGACGGATACCGTGGACTAGTGTTACAGGAACTTCTAGTGAGAATTTTCTAGGCTAGATTGCGATTGATGTAGTTCGATGGTTATGGTATAGAAGGACGGTCTCCGAGATTTCTAGTTCCCGATGATTTTTGTTTGATCTTTCCGAGCTTTGGTTTTGTTTTGTTTGAGGACAAACAAAGTCTAAGTCTGGGGGAGTTGATAACACCGGTTTTTGACCATTTTTATGGATCACTTTCATATATGTTTGTAGGTGTTTTAACTCCGTTTTCAATAGTTTTCAAATGATTTCCATGTTTTAGTGTTTTGAAAGACATTTCAGGTAACTAGGGATAAAAGAGTGCATTTCGAAACAAAAGTATGTTTTTGGATAGACTCAGACCGTCATAAGTCTTGCCATCATAGAAGGCCTTTTCACCGTATGATCATCACCAAATTTGGACACAACAAAGTAGAGACAACTAGTTTTCAAATGCAATTAGATTGGAGGCAATCCAATGGTTGGATCCTAAAATATACCCGAAGCACTGAAGACCGACGAAGCTGCCGAAGAAGCAGTCCACCGCGGGTCGAGAACTCCCACCCGCGGCCACACACCATTTCACCACGGGTCGAAGACTTCCACCTGCGGCCAGAGCCCAGTTTGCCGCGGCCAGGAGCCCCGGACCCGCGGCCAGGAGCCACGGACCCGCGGCCAGGAGCCACGGACCCGCGGCCAGGAGCCACGGACCCGCGGCCAGGAGCCACGGAATGCGGCTAGGAGCCACGGACCTACGGCCAGGAGCCACGGACCCGCGGCTGAGCCTATTTCGCCTAAATCAAGTCGTTTCTTCACCCGAGGCCAAAACCGTCTTTTCCCGTCAAACCCTAAACTCGACCAAAACGAGTTGAAGACCTATAAATGCTTATTTTACAGACTCATTTATAGAGAGAGACCATAGAGATTAGTTTAGAGATTATTGTCGCTTTCTTTTGGTTTTTGCAAGGCTTTTGCTCGATACTTTCGAGATTGGTGGAGAGGTTCTCACCAGACTTCGTTCTTAAAATTGTGAGACTCCTTCACCAATCTCCTGCAATTGATTTAATTATGCTTTTCATCTCATCTATGTGTGAGTGGTTTTATTGTTGGGTTTAAAGAGATTATCAAAGGGGAATTTAATGTTCGGTAAGGATTTTGCTCGGTAAAACCCTAGTCGATTTCTAGAGCTTTTTCTTATGGATTGTTGTTAATGCATGAATCTAGTGTCATGAACTAGAGGCTGATTCTAGGTGTTTAGAACGACGAGAGTGCTGAATCTAAACATTCGAAAAGTCCATCCATAAGAGCGTGCGCGTCGTAAGATTTCAAAAGTATACTTACGGAGTGCCGTGAACATATGAACCAGTAGGCTCATCACGATCTTCCGCGCTGCCAAAGACGAAAGCTACTGGTCGATTGTATAGATTCGTTGGTGCGTAGGTTATACGAGAGTAGACTACGCCATTTTTCTGTTCAGTTAGTGGAGTTGAAATCTAGAAACACCGGTTACTAAAGAGCTAGGGACCGTGTGATTGAACCGAGCATCCCTTGAGATATCTCTCTCGACCCAACAACGTTTTAGCATAGTTACAAACCGTTTTCTTAGTGTAGTTTAGCAATTAGATTTCCTTAGTTTAGGATAGTCATCAATTTTCTTAGTTTATGATTAGTAGTAATTTTCCGTTTTTCGTTCTTTACAATTTTTGTGACAAAAACGCCTATAAAACATATATTCGTTCTAGGTTTATTTACTCCACTTTTTCTAAGTTCTCATAGAACAACATCCTATCCATGTGGATCGATACCTAAAGTACTACAATCGCACTTGTGCCCTTGTAGAACTTCTTAGGTTTATAAATTTAAAACCTTAGATTTTCAGAGAACAATCCGAACGCATCAGAAGTCCATCAAGGAATTGGGCCATAAGGTCCTCCTCGGGTATCTCTATCTCCAAGCGATTCTTGAGTTTTTCAAACTCCTCAAAGTATTCTTCTACGGTTCTTTTTCCCTACACAAGTTTATGGAAACGTTTTAGTAACTCTCGGTAAAAGTATGGTGGAACATACCTTTTTCGGAGTTGGAACTTCATTTCGTCCCAACTAGTGATTTGCCCATGGCGATACCTTCGCCTCTTTGCTACCTCTCGATCCCACCAGGATAGAGCGTTCTCCGTGAGTTGAGCCGCCGCAAAAGTCACCTTCTTTTGGTCAAAGTATTGGTAGCACTCAAAGATGTGCGCAAGTCGGGATTCCCAATCCAAGTATGCCTCGGGATTGATTCGACCAGCAAAGGTAGGAGCCGTCAGTTTCGGGTCCGTCCCTCCTTGCCTTGGAGCCTCCTCCTCTTGGACCCTGCCTCTATGATTAGGGTCTCGAGCTCGTGGTTGTTGCTGAGGTGCATACTGATTGTTTTCGGGATCATATTCTCCATCACGTTGGACTCTCGGTGGTGGAGCATTTCGGTTTGGTTCTCCTAGTTGAGGTGGCTGCTCCATCCGGTTCATCCTTTCATTCATGTCATTGAGTTGGGCAGTGATGGCAGCTAGTGCCTCGGTGAGTGCTTGGTTCGGGTTGACTTCATCTCCCATTGCAAAACCTAAGTCTCAACAAAAATCGACAAGCCGTAAAAAAGCACAAGTGGTATGATGTTTTAAATCAAAGGGCTAATTAAGATCCAACACAAGAATGGAAATCTCAGTAAGTCACAATCGATCGATGCAACAAGTGAATTGGTCGATGCACAATGTCAACGAAGACCAAATTGGTCGATGCAACAAATGAGTCGGTTGATGCACAATCACAATGAAAACTAAATCGGTCAATGCAAAAGGTGAGTCGATCGATACATGCAAAACGAAAATGATGCAGGATGAACTATCAAACTATTTTTTTTTGACACGAAATAAAAGAACTTTCCTTTCTTGGATTACCTAGGGCTTTCTCGCTCACAACCTAGCCGCTCAAGCAACCTAAACAAGAATCGATCTATCCTAATTTCTCCTCGAAACTAAATCACCCAAAGCACAAAGAACTAGAGGCAACAACCTATATGGATTAGAAACTAGATATGAAAGACGATGCTAATATGAATACGTAGGAACCTTTTTTTTTTCTTTTTTTTGATATGCTAATGAATGAATGAAGAACACTAAACTAGATGCAAAAACCGAGAGGTATGGAAGGATAGAACTTGGTTTTGGAACCTTTGGGCTCTGATACCAGATGATGTAGGCACCAAGGGGCTTGGGCTACAACGTGAGTGGAAGGATTGAGTGAAAGCAATGGGCCGACGGGCTTGCCTTGCTTACACGAAGAGATGAGATGGACTTGAGTTGTTGGATGGAGTGAGTAGACGCCACACGGATGGTGATGAAGCCGTGATAAGTCTAGTGAAACACTAAGCCAAGGGGAAACCACACGAAGCCTAAGTATCTCGGAGGAAGTTCTCAAAGAAATTGTTGCTTGAAGAAGAAAGTTCGTTCTTTATTGATAATAGCGTCAAAAGATACACGGACGCAGGGGGACTTTATAAACAGTCCATCGGCTAGACCTAACTTAGGTCGACTCAAAAAGAAAATAAAAGAAATACAGACTCTTGTTGCAAATACAAGAAAAGAGAAAATGGAAAAACGAACTAATCTAATTAAAACAAAATCCATGCAAAACAAGAAAAGGCAACTTGTTAATTAATTCAAATTCAAATGCTTACCTTGGGTCGAAGGCCGTCTAGATGCGTCCTCAAGTCGGCGATATCGTGAAGATGCAAGTTTTCTTATTCGGAGATATGTATGGCCAATGTGACGTCATGGAGCTTGCGAGTATCTGGAGGCTTCCTTGGGCTTCTTGTGGGCTATGAGTGTGTCCTTAGTGAAGTTGGCGCATATTAAGGCTTGGCTCGTTGCTGGGCCTTCCTTGGTCGAGGCTTGTCCCTTGTTAAGCTCTATCGGGCCGTCCTCAAGGCCTTCCAATGCATCTTTCGTTTTGTCTCGGCCCAGGTCCAAAGTCTCTCGACCAATCTCCTTAGAATGTATGATTGGTCGATGAAAATTGAAGCCCCCTTGGTTTTCTGGAACCGGTTCGGTTTCAACCTTGATTTGTGCTTCTCGGACGGTTGCATGTTCGGTACGAGTGATTTATTCCGTACCGTAGAACTCTATTTGGTATAGCAAGCTCTGGATTGATTTGTTAAATGCAATGCGAGTCTCTTTGGCCCTTGATCATGTCACGAGAGCTTCCCTCATGGCCTTGGCCTTTGATCGCGTCTTCCTCATTCGGTTCCGTCTTGGCCAGTACGGTGACGTCTTCCTCATTCGGTTCTTCCAACTCATGGTCAATGTCCTCATCACTGCGGGTGCGTGTCCCCTGGCCGCGGCAAACTGGGCTTTGGCCGCGGGTCGAGCCCTCTAGGCGTGGTGGAATGAAGCTTGGTCACGGGTCGGGCTCCTCCAGGCGCGGTGGTCTTCTCTTCGGGGCAGCTTCGTCTGCCTTTGGTGCTTCGGTATATTTAAGGATCCAACCATTGGATTGTCTCCAATCCAATTGCATTTGAAAGCTGGTTGTATCTACTTTGTTGTGTCCAAATTTGGTGATGATCATACGGTGAGAAGGTCTTCTTTGATTGCAAAACTTCTGACGGTCCGAGTTTATCCAAGAACGTACTTTTGTTCCGAAATGCACTATTTTATCCCAAGTTACCTGAAATGTCTTTCAAAACACTAAAACATGGAAATCACTTGAAAACCATTGAAAACGAAGTTAAAACACCTGCAAAACATACTAAAGTAATTCATAAAAATGGTCAAAAGCCGGTGTTATCAACTCCCCCAGACTTAGACCTTTGTTTGTCCTCAAACAAAAAAGAAATCTAAACTCGGAAAGAGGTTTTCGAAATTATAGGAACTAACAAAAATCTCAGTGACCGCCCTTCTAAACCATAACCAACGTAGTGCATCAATCGGGGTTAGTCTAGAAAATTCTCACTAAAGTACTGCAACGCCAGTCCACGGTATCCGTCATGCAAAAATCTAACCATTCGAAACCTAACTTTCAATCAACTAGCTCTTTACATTCATTAAAAGGTTGCGTGATTCTTATCAAAAATACTAACCAAGACAATTGAGGCTAGGCATTAAGGGCATTTAGAGGTGAGGTTAAAAGTGTTTTGGGTTACCGTATTTTCGCCGGAGGATGCTAGATATTATGCAAAACAGCAAGAGAGGATGGAGATGTTGGTATCCACAGTTTCCAGTCACTTCCTACTCGCATAAGTGTGGTTGCGAATTCTTACTTTTCTGCCTTTGACATAACTTTTCTGTTTCCTCGCTTTCCTTCCTCCCTCCCCTCCCCCCCTTCCCCCC